>CATNEM010000136.1:5002500-5065000 GCA_950096795.1 Macrostomum cliftonense | reverse complement strand
TCCATCCATCTATCTATCTATCTATCTATCTATCTATCTATCTATCTATCTATCTATCTATCTATCTATCTATCTATCTATCTATCTATCTATCTATCTATCTATCTATCTATCTATCTATCTATCTATCTATCTATCTATCCATCCATCTATCTATCTATCTATCTATCTATCTATCTATCTATCTATCTATCTATCTATCTATCTATCTATCTATCTATCTATCTATCTATCTATCTATCTATCTATCTATCTATCTATCTATCTATCTATCTATCTATCTATCTATCTATCTATCTATCTATCTATCTATCTATCTATCTATCTATCTATCTATCTATCTATCTATCTATCTATCTATCTATCTATCTATCTATCTATCTATCTATCTATCTATCTATCTATCTATCTATCTATCTATCTATCTATCTATCTATCTATCTATTAACCATTCTTTCCAAGTGTCATTTCAATGTCATTTTTTTCAAATACAAGGCGTTAGAAAAAAAACAAGTAAAATTTCTTTTAAAACACAGATTTTACTTTTTTTACTTCTAAAAATGTGCTTTCCTTAAAAATCTTAGATCCTTAGATCTCTATTATGTCGCTAAAAGCCTGCGCAACTCGTAGATATGGCAGTCAGGAAAAGTTGGGTCGGGCATAGTCAGTAACTGAGCATAAACGCATATTTCTGAGCCAGGGTGTCACCCGAAGAATGGGTAGCATCAGGCGGGGCTGTGGTGTTGCTGTCAATCCCCGAGGGTTTCATTTTCCCATGCTGGTGCATTAGCAGTGTCCTATGGACCGAGGACTTAGTAGCCGCTTATCCTAAAGACCAGGTAAGAAAATGCACGAGATGAAAGCTTCCTTGTCAGTTATTCTTCACAGTTCTTCCGATTTAGTTGCATTTCAATCCATTATGTTGACTTGCAAGAAACCATAAAAAATTCTTACAAAAGCACCGAATTTTCCAGAATTCAACCTAACTGGTTATGGAGTCTTTGGGAAGTTTTATTACCAGAGAATGGCTTTTTGCTATCCAAAAACATTTAGAAAATATAGTTGATAAAAAAATGTAGACACCCAACCTGTTCACCAGATGTAAAACCAACTCAACTCAAACTGGTACACAATTTTAGCTGGGGCACAAATGGTCTCCTAGAGCTACACGTACATAAAAAATTTGTTTCTGATGCTTTACAAACTGAAAGATAGATGCTGAAGTGAAAATGTATTACTTGGGTCTATATAATAAATAAACATAGTGTATATCGAATTATTGAATCGAGTCGTATTATACAATTATAAAATTATTCAATTTTTTCACACATTAGTCAGCTCCAACTTGCTTTAACGGACGCCACATGGGACAGTATTTTAGCTGATTGTTTTGTTATCTGAACAAGTCTAGATAGCATCCCTATTGCGCAATTTCTTTTGAGGATCAGTAGCGCTTGACCAGCTTGGTCCAGTTCGGGTCCAGTTCGATCTCGTCTCCGACGCTGGCGTCCGTGAAGTCCAGCATCCGGCACCTGCCTTCAGCAGCGTTGTGGAGGGCGGCCCTGCACTGCCACCTGTCAGCGCAGCTCAGGCCGCACTCAATCTCGGTGCGCACGCCAGTCAGCTCGGTGAAGCAGTAGCTGGGGCTGATGTTGCCGAGACGCAGGAAGCTGGCCCGCCTGAACCAGCTGCTGTTGGGCGTCACCAGCGGCTGGTACAGAAACGGCCTGGGGTAAATGAACCGGATGTCCGACAATCCTGAGGATCTCAGGGTTACAAAGTCGTCGTTAAGGCCTATATTATTTGGTTCTCCGTGATCCCAGTCAGAAGCGTCAAGCCGCGCAATACTCCCGTTTGTCATCTGCCAGCCAGTCCTATTCCTTCTTCTCTCAACCAGCAGGTCGGTGAATCCAACGAAAAATTGAACCGAAATGCGGCTCCTGACAGCCCTGATCAGGTCCAGGTCGATGGCCAGCTCGCCTCCGATGCCCAGGCAGATATCAGCAGCCCGGCACCAGTTCACCGAGTAGCTGGCGTTCCAGTAGGCGCAGTGGCCGCCAGACAGCTGGGCGAAGGGGCTGGGACAAGCGGCGCTGCAGTTGTTGATGCAGATTGATAGGAGGATGAGCTGGGCTTTGAGAAACTTCATGGTAAAAGATTGGATCTTCCTTAGGCTTCTTGGCGTCGGAGACCCAGCTTCAAATAGCTTCATGCTTCACCAACCAGACGCCTCAGAGGTTCGAAGCAACTGCAGTGGGGTGGGGAGCAGCAGTCTGCTGAAGATGACAACCAATTACATTGCCTTTTGGCCATGCTGCATGGCATGCGATCGATTTGTTGCCTGTAACCTATCTATCTGGATATTATGCATGTACTATATATAAATCAGCATCCATTTGTCAATTTATCAATCTTTCCTTCGACTCTTCCATTGCACCATTCGAGTAATTTTTGACGGCTTTTCTTTGAGTATTCCCAGTTCACTTTCGCATCGGCTCATTTGCTGTATCTCTTAGCTTTCTACTTGTAGTATAATCTAAATGTAAACTAACAATAGGAGTGTCTAGACCACCATTGCATGGCCTACGAGGGAGCCCCATAAAGCGGACTTACAGAACCTATCCTGTGCTGTTAAAAAAGTGTATGACTACAGGCCGACACTCACTGCAACGGCAACTATGTTTATAGCTGTCTTGCTGTCTAGCTGTCGTTTGGTAACCTCGAACTTCGAGGACAGCAAGATTGTAGCAGCTCGTAGCTAGCACCCAATCAAGCACCAGAAAGAACAGGAAGGGCGGCCAGCGATCTCCCTGTAGCACCCCTATGGATATCACGAAGAAGGGCACCTTTCAGGCTGTCAGGATAAAAATCATGCAGTATTTGACTTTGGAAAAATAGTTACCAACTCAGTGTAATCTATAAAACCGGATATTTGTCATAATGCCTTATCCAAAATATAATTTTCGAAGAAGCTGCCACTGCAGGCCTCGATAGAGGAACCAACCACATAAACTCCTGTATCGAAAGGTGTCGAAAGGTTCACTGTATTCTGTGGCGTCGTTTTGCTATTCGAGGCCGAATTAATAGCCGTTACATGCATCGACACTTCAAATATATTGCTAGTATCAATGGCGTGAATTCAAGACAAGAAAGTCCTGAAACCGATCGAATGATAATAAAACTATTTTTTCACAAATTAACTTAGCGCGTTAGCTAGGGATCAAGGACTTCTTAAGTAGAAGGACGTTACACTCTCAAATGGTGCAAATTTTTTTGAAGGCCGATTTTTCAAACTGTTGCCATTTTTTTATCTTTGCAGATAAAGAGCTGATTCTTTGCTATCTCGCCAATGTATTTTGCGATGAAAATCGGCCGACAAAAAAATTTCCACGAAATCGGAGTGTAACGTCCTCTATCAACTAGTGGTCCTTGCTAGGGATTTGAAATAATTAAACAGTCCCTTTAGGATGAAATGTCACTGAACAGACACGGTCATATTGATCGAGTGCTGGTCACTTCGTCATATACTGTTTCGTCAAATCGGATGACGGACTGACCAGGTGGAAGGGTGGAGTTAATTTTCAGATAACGATGTGACCAAAGCAAGACAGTTCCTTCCATATACCGATGACGAAGAGACCCTACTCGGACATTAATCTCTGATTGGTAGTAGTGTATCTGAATATTTATTGTGGTGTTGTTATTCCCGTTAAAAAAGTTGTGTGAATGTGAGTAAACCATCTACTTTTGGTTGACCGATCAGACCGCTCATGGCTGCGATAAAACTACCCCTACATGCAATTATGGATCCTTTTTGTAAATTTTTATAGTTAGAAGTTCGGGAAAAACAATGCCGAAGACTCGGCTTTTGTTATATTTTGCAGCTAATTTGATTTTAGACTTCCCAGAAAATCCCGGGCCGACAAATCGACCTACTAAGCACACACCACACATTTGATTTGTCGTAGTTGCAATACGTACCTTGGCTATACTATTGTGTATAGTATGATGAAGTGACCGAAGATGAGCATTGCTCAGATTTGCATATGAGGAAGTAACCAATGACAATATACGGTAGTGCCGTCCACGTCCATGAGTATATGACCAAGTGACCAAGACAAAATTCTTTTGACGAAATGACATTTGACGAAATTGAATTTGACTAAGTGACTAGGATCCTATTGATATACATGAAACGTTTGTAAAGACATCTTGTATACTTAGATTTTGGTTAAGCCCTAATTTTAGTCTTCTTTTAAATAAATTTACATAAGTAGTCTAACCCCATGGCCATAGTCAGAAAGGTGGCACAGTGTGCGCCGGAAAATTTTTTTTGTCTCTCCCAAAATTGTGCGCTGTGCGCCGACACAAAAACCCTATGTGCGCCATTGTGTGCTTACTTGGAGCAAAAGTTTAATGGACCAAAAAAAGGTCCTGCAAAGTATTTCTTCTTTATATCTTCCTATTTGCTACCCTTTTGCTTGTAATCTCCTCTAAATCTTTGCAAATTAGCCACGATTTTACCTATTTTCTACTTGCATTGCCAATTTCGCCAATCATATTGATGATTTTGCACCACATTGTGCACCAATATGCGCCAAGACCCTTAGTATGCACCACGCGTGCGCTATATGTGCCAGAAATTTTTTAATTTGTATTGGAAAATTCAGCAAAAACTGCCACCTTCCTGACTATGGGTCTAACCTAGGATTTATAGCTTTTTAACATAGGGCCTAGTTAGCTCCGACAAAAATAACATTATTCAAGATACAATATATTAATTAGGTATATATGCCTCAGGCTCTATTTAGACCATGACATGATAGTAACAATAGCTAGACAGGCCAATTTTTCAAATGATTTTGCTTAGCTAGTGGCATATCCGGTGGGGATACATATATCCCACAATAGAGTGAAATTTTTTCATGATTTATATTAAGCCTAATTTAAGTCAATTTGACTATAATTGAGAATATACACAAAGTACAGAATAATAATAATTGAAGAAAATAGTCAATTGGTAGGATACTGTAGTCAATAGTAAATGAGTAATGCAGATTGCTAGGAAAAAATTTTAAAAAAATTATTCCTAAAAATCCAAGTTACAATGAATCTCTTGGCTATGTCCATATTAGATGAGGACAAAAAGATAAGTTGATATAGGCCTAGACCTAATAATAAAGTCTCAACCAAAGCTATTTTATAGACTATAAATAGACTATGTATAGACTTGGCTATAATATAGGTTTTCCTAATCAAGAAGTACAATTGCTCAATCAATGGCCAAAATGGGACTACTGCCAAAAATAGCAACAAACAAGAATAGCAACAGTGACAAAATGGTGATAACAAAAATGGTGACAACTGATGTCTAAAATGGCAACAGGCTTCCCAAAACAGTTAAAGAATTTTAATATTTGTTTCTATGCTTTTGTAGTGGTACTTATTGCTGTGTTTTTTGTTTCAAATTTAAACTCTTTATTATAGCAGTAAAAATCAACAAACACTTATTTTTTAACAAGTTGACAATTGATGAGTACAAAATATTATTTATTTTTATAGGTAAGGATTCCATTTTTTAAACAAAACTGAATTTTTCAGAAACAAATATGCATATCATGAAGGTAAAATATCTAGAGCTAAAATTTAGCTAGAATAGCTAGGATTGCTGCAAATATTAAAAATGCAGGCATAGCCTATGCCCTACTTATTTATTTGCACTACTAACAGTAGAAATAAAAGAATTTCATTCTCTCATCTCTTTCATTCCAGGTTTGATTGTCAAAGTAAAAAAATAAGTGTTTGTTGGTTTCTACAGCTATAACAAAGAGTTTAAATTTGTAACAATTAAAAATCACAGCAATAAGTACCACTATAAGAGTGAAATCAAATATTAAAACATTTTTACAAGTATTGTGCTGCATATGGGAAGACTGTCACCATTTTAGACATCAGCTGTCACCATTTTTGCTGTTGCCATTTTTGTTGCTATTGCCATTCTTGCCACCACCCAAAATGGCAAATTCAAGAGCATAATGCAAAATAAACTATCAAAATAGCTACTTGCAAATTAAAAATCATAGTTTGTTCAAATTCTAAAGTTGAATTATCTATAAGAAGAATGTATACTAAAATTCAATGTAAACTAACTAAAATTTGCTTGTAGCCAACATTATTTGTCTCTATTATATTTTACCCAACAAGCACTAGATATAGCCATATGCAATATTTCATATATGACTAATAAGGAAATAGAGTTGATAAAATTTTAAAAGGTAGCCAGGTATTTGCACTTAATGGTTGCAATTGCAACTTGAAAGTGCCATTTGCAACTAAGACATTTTACTTAGTTTCAAGTTTTGCAACTTTTTAATATAAATTATAATAGTTTTAGAATGTTTTTTTGCTTTATATGATATGGCTTATCAATTTTGTTTTCTTAAGTAAAAAATAAAAAATAAGAGCATAGTATATTGCTCATTGGTGCAAATTTCAACCAAGTTTTTGGAGAATAGCCAAAAAAATTTGTGAATTTTTTAGTTTTAGTACCTTCATTATTTATACATTTCAATTTTTTATTATAAAAAATTGAAAAATGAATTCTGAATTATTTGTAGGACTAAAGCAAGTTATTTTTTGTTGAAAATGATAATTGGCTTTTGACATGGTAAGACCTAGCCAACTTATTTATATTTGCCTTATTGTTTATTCTGCAGATGTAAAGTGTTTATGCAATTAAATATAATATTTAATTGCTCTTCACAATCAAGTATGATACAAAGTGGTGAATTTTGTAAAGAAATATTTCCTTTAGACCTTTATTTAATTATGCACTTTTACCTTCAAAAAATTACTCTGATTTTCTTGCAATTTGCTATGCATAGACATGGCCTATCTATCTGCCTGTGCGTCCAATACCTATCACTCAAACGTCTCCAGCTGCAGTCCATAGCCATCTCCGACGCTTCAATTGCTCGACTCGAGCGTTGGCGCGTCAAGCCCGGGCAGTTCGTGAACCCGGCCGACTCCCTCGCCCTGCTGCGCGCCGCATCCGGCAAGGAGCTGCGCCTCTACCCGCCCAATGGTGGCCGGGTGGTCCGCCTTCTCGTGCCCGACGGTGCCGCTGTGAAACTCGGCGACTCCGTCTGCGAGCTGGAGCCGTGCGAGCACTCCATCGTGATGAAGGATCTGTGCGCCGAGTGTGGCCAGAATCTTCGACCTGAAAACGGCGCGCCCGGCGAGCGTCGCCAATCGGCCCTAGCAACCGTTGCTATGGTGCACTGCATCCCGGAGTTGCACGTCAGCCAGAGACGGGCCGAGTCTCTAGCAGCTGAGGATGAGGATCTGCTGCTGAGCCGCAGGAAGCTGGTGCTGCTGGTTGACCTGGATCAGACAATAATTCACACGACCACTCAGAATGTGCCGCCAAAGCTCGCTAAAGTGCATCACTTCCAGCTGCAGCCGCCTGTCTGGTATCACACCCGGGTGCGACCCGGCGTTGAGGAGTTTTTAGTTCGCGTGTCCAGGTGCGTTTTATCACTATCGATTTTCATTCGGCAACAAAGTAAAAGCGGGATGATTTAAAAAAATTGCTTGAAAAAAAGCAAAAGCAAAAAAGCAATCTCTTAAAAAATGAGATTATTAACTTGAAAGAGGGTGTCTCTTGATTCCGTGGGTTTGGGTTTGGAATTTGACAATTCTCTGTACGATAAAATACAGTTCTCTGTGGATTAAAAGTAAAGTGAGCTTCTCAATGACATTGAGTAGAGTGAGATTCTCAAAGGGGACGAGTAGAGTAAGATTCTCAAAGGGAACGAGTAGAGTAAGATTCTCAAAGGGATTGAGTAGAGTGAGATTCTCAAATAGATCGAGTAGAGTAAGACTCAAAGAGATCAAGTAGAGTGAGATTCTCAAAAGGATTGAGTAGAGTAAGACCTCAAAGAGATCGAGTAGAGTGAGATTCTCAAAGGGATCGATTAGAGTGAGATTCTCAAAGGAATCGAGTAGAGTGAGATTCTCAAATAGATCGATTAGAGTGAGATTCTCAAAGAGATCGAGTAGAGTAAGATTCTCAAAGGGATTGAGTAGAGTGAGATTCTCAAATAGATCGAGTAGAGTAAGACTCGAAGAGATCGAGTAGAGTGAGATTCTCAAAGGGATCGATTAGAGTGAGATTCTCAAAGGAATCGAGTAGAGTGAGATTCTCAAATAGATCGATTATAGTGAGATTCTCAAAGGGATCAAGTATTGAGAGTGAGATTCTCAAATGGATTGTGTAGAGTGAGATTCTCAACGGCATCGATTAGTGAGATTCTCAAAGGGATCGAGTAGAGTGAGATTCTCAAAGGGATCAAGTATTGAGAGTGAGATTCTCAAAAGGATTGAGTAGAGTGAGATTCTCAAAAGGATCAAGTATTGAGAGTGAGATTCTCAAAAGGATTGAGTAGAGTGAGATTCTCAAAGGGATCAAGTATTGAGAGTGAGATTCTCAAATGGATTGTGTAGAGTGAGATTCTCAACAGCATCGATTAGTGAGATTCTCAAAGGGATCGAGTATTGAGAGTGAGATTCTCAAAGGGATCGAGTAGAGTGAGATTCTCAAATTGATCAAGTAGCGTGAGATTCTCAAAGGGATCGAGTAGAGTGAGATTCTCAAATTGATCGAGTAGCGTGAGATTCTCAAAGGGATCGAGTAGAGTGAGATTCTCAAATTGATCGAGTAGAGTGAGATTCTCAAATAGATCGAGTAGAGTGAGATTCTCAAAGGGATCGAGTAGAGTGAGATTCTCAAAGGGATCGAGTAGAGTGAGATTCTCAAATGCATCGGTAGAGTGAGATTCTCAAATAGATCGAGTAGAGTGAGATTCTCAAATTGATCGAGTAGAGTGAGATTCTCAAATAGATCGATTAGAGTGAGATTCTCAAATAGATCGATTAGAGTGAGATTCTCAAAGGGATCGAGTAGAGTGAGATTCTCAAATAGATCGATTAGAGTGAGATTCTCAAAGGGATCGAGTAGAGTGAGATTCTCAAATTGATCGAGTAGCGTGAGATTCTCAAATAGATCGATTAGAGTGAGATTCTCAAAGGGATCGAGTAGAGTGAGATTCTCAAATGGATTGTGTAGAGTGAGATTCTCAAATGCATCGGTAGAGTGAGATTCTCAAAGGGATCGAGTAGAGTGAGATTCTCAAATTGATCGAGTAGAGTGAGATTCTCAAATAGATCGAGTAGAGTGAGATTCTCAAATAGATCGATTAGAGTGAGATTCTCAAATAGATCGAGTAGAGTGAGATTCTCAAATTGATCGAGTAGAGTGAGATTCTCAAATGCATCGGTAGAGTGAGATTCTCAAATAGATCGATTAGAGTGAGATTCTCAAATAGATCGATTAGAGTGAGATTCTCAAAGGGATCGAGTAGAGTGAGATTCTCAAATAGATCGATTAGAGTGAGATTCTCAAAGGGATCGAGTAGCGTGAGATTCTCAAATAGATCGATTAGAGTGAGATTCTCAAAGGGATCGAGTAGAGTGAGATTCTCAAATGGATTGTGTAGAGTGAGATTCTCAAATGCATCGGTAGAGTGAGATTCTCAAAGGGATCGAGTAGAGTGAGATTCTCAAATTGATCGAGTAGAGTGAGATTCTCAAATAGATCGAGTAGAGTGAGATTCTCAAATAGATCGATTAGAGTGAGATTCTCAAATAGATCGAGTAGAGTGAGATTCTCAAATTGATCGAGTAGAGTGAGATTCTCAAATGCATCGGTAGAGTGAGATTCTCAAATAGATCGATTAGAGTGAGATTCTCAAATGCATCGGTAGAGTGAGATTCTCAAATGCATCGGTAGAGTGAGATTCTCAAATGCATCGGTAGAGTGAGATTCTCAAATGCATCGGTAGAGTGAGATTCTCAAAAGGATCGAGTAGAGTGAGATTCTCAAATGCATCGGTAGAGTGAGATTCTCAAAGGGATCGAGTAGAGTGAGATTCTCAAATTGATCGAGTAGAGTGAGATTCTCAAATAGATCGAGTAGAGTGAGATTCTCAAAGGGATCGAGTAGAGTGAGATTCTCAAATAGATCGATTAGAGTGAGATTCTCAAATAGATCGATTAGAGTGAGATTCTCAAAGGGATCGAGTAGAGTGAGATTCTCAAATAGATCGATTAGAGTGAGATTCTCAAATAGATCGATTAGAGTGAGATTCTCAAATAGATCGATTAGAGTGAGATTCTCAAATAGATCGATTAGAGTGAGATTCTCAAATAGATCGATTAGAGTGAGATTCTCAAATAGATCGATTAGAGTGAGATTCTCAAATAGATCGATTAGAGTGAGATTCTCAAATAGATCGAGTAGAGTAAGACTCAAAGAGATCAAGTAGAGTGAGATTCTCAAAAGGATTGAGTAGAGTAAGACCTCAAAGAGATCGAGTAGAGTGAGATTCTCAACGGCATCGATTAGTGAGATTCTCAAAGGGATCGAGTAGAGTGAGATTCTCAAAGAGATCGAGTAGAGTGAGATTCTCAACGGCATCGATTAGTGAGATTCTCAAAGGGATCGAGTAGAGTGAGATTCTCAAATTGATCGAGTAGAGTGAGATTCTCAAAGGGATCGAGTAGAGTGAGATTCTCAAAGGGATCGAGTAGAGTGAGATTCTCAAATGCATCGGTAGAGTGAGATTCTCAAATGCATCGGTAGAGTGAGATTCTCAAATGCATCGGTAGAGTGAGATTCTCAAAGGGATCGAGTAGAGTGAGATTCTCAAATAGATCGATTAGAGTGAGATTCTCAAATAGATCGATTAGAGTGAGATTCTCAAAGGGATCGAGTAGAGTGAGATTCTCAAATAGATCGATTAGAGTGAGATTCTCAAATAGATCGATTAGAGTGAGATTCTCAAATAGATCGATTAGAGTGAGATTCTCAAATAGATCGATTAGAGTGAGATTCTCAAATAGATCGATTAGAGTGAGATTCTCAAATAGATCGATTAGAGTGAGATTCTCAAATAGATCGAGTAGAGTAAGACCTCAAAGAGATCGAGTAGAGTGAGATTCTCAAATAGATCGATTAGAGTGAGATTCTCAAATAGATCGATTAGAGTGAGATTCTCAAATAGATCGATTAGAGTGAGATTCTCAAATAGATCGAGTAGAGTGAGATTCTCAAATAGATCGAGTAGAGTGAGATTCTCAAATAGATCGAGTAGAGTAAGACTCAAAGAGATCAAGTAGAGTGAGATTCTCAAAAGGATTGAGTAGAGTAAGACCTCAAAGAGATCGAGTAGAGTGAGATTCTCAAAGGGAACGAGTAGAGTAAGATTCTCAAAGGGATTAAGTAGAGTGAGATTCTCAAATAGATCGATTAGAGTGAGATTCTCAAATAGATCGATTAGAGTGAGATTCTCAAATAGATCGATTAGAGTGAGATTCTCAAATAGATCGATTAGAGTGAGATTCTCAAATAGATCGATTAGAGTGAGATTCTCAAATAGATCGATTAGAGTGAGATTCTCAAAAGGATTGAGTAGAGTAAGACCTCAAAGAGATCGAGTAGAGTGAGATTCTCAACGGCATCGATTAGTGAGATTCTCAAAGGGATCGAGTAGAGTGAGATTCTCAAAGAGATCGAGTAGAGTGAGATTCTCAACGGCATCGATTAGTGAGATTCTCAAAGGGATCGAGTAGAGTGAGATTCTCAAATTGATCGAGTAGAGTGAGATTCTCAAAGGGATCGAGTAGAGTGAGATTCTCAAATTGATCGAGTAGAGTGAGATTCTCAAAGGGATCGAGTAGAGTGAGATTCTCAAAGGGATCGAGTAGAGTGAGATTCTCAAAGGGATCGAGTAGAGTGAGATTCTCAAATGCATCGGTAGAGTGAGATTCTCAAATGCATCGGTAGAGTGAGATTCTCAAATGCATCGGTAGAGTGAGATTCTCAAAGGGATCGAGTAGAGTGAGATTCTCAAATAGATCGATTAGAGTAAGATTCTCAAATAGATCGATTAGAGTGAGATTCTCAAATAGATCGATTAGAGTGAGATTCTCAAATAGATCGATTAGAGTGAGATTCTCAAATAGATCGATTAGAGTGAGATTCTCAAATAGATCGATTAGAGTGAGATTCTCAAATAGATCGAGTAGAGTAAGACCTCAAAGAGATCGAGTAGAGTGAGATTCTCAAATAGATCGATTAGAGTGAGATTCTCAAATAGATCGATTAGAGTGAGATTCTCAAATAGATCGATTAGAGTGAGATTCTCAAATAGATCGAGTAGAGTGAGATTCTCAAATAGATCGAGTAGAGTGAGATTCTCAAATAGATCGAGTAGAGTAAGACTCAAAGAGATCAAGTAGAGTGAGATTCTCAAAAGGATTGAGTAGAGTAAGACCTCAAAGAGATCGAGTAGAGTGAGATTCTCAAAGGGAACGAGTAGAGTAAGATTCTCAAAGGGATTAAGTAGAGTGAGATTCTCAAATAGATCGAGTAGAGTAAGACTCAAAGAGATCAAGTAGAGTGAGATTCTCAAAAGGATTGAGTAGAGTAAGACCTCAAAGAGATCGAGTAGAGTGAGATTCTCAAAGGGATCGATTAGAGTGAGATTCTCAAAGGAATCGAGTAGAGTGAGATTCTCAAATAGATCGATTAGAGTGAGATTCTCAAAGAGATCGAGTAGAGTAAGATTCTCAAAGGGATTGAGTAGAGTGAGATTCTCAAATAGATCGAGTAGAGTAAGACTCAAAGAGATCGAGTAGAGTGAAATTCTCAAAGGGATCGATTAGAGTGAGATTCTCAAAGGAATCGAGTAGAGTGAGATTCTCAAATAGATCGATTATAGTGAGATTCTCAAAGGGATCAAGTATTGAGAGTGAGATTCTCAAATGGATTGTGTAGAGTGAGATTCTCAACGGCATCGATTAGTGAGATTCTCAAAGGGATCGAGTAGAGTGAGATTCTCAAAGGGATCAAGTATTGAGAGTGAGATTCTCAAAAGGATTGAGTAGAGTGAGATTCTCAAAAGGATCAAGTATTGAGAGTGAGATTCTCAAAAGGATTGAGTAGAGTGAGATTCTCAAAGGGATCAAGTATTGAGAGTGAGATTCTCAAATGGATTGTGTAGAGTGAGATTCTCAACGGCATCGATTAGTGAGATTCTCAAAGGGATCGAGTATTGAGAGTGAGATTCTCAAAGGGATCGAGTAGAGTGAGATTCTCAAATTGATCGAGTAGCGTGAGATTCTCAAAGGGATCGAGTAGAGTGAGATTCTCAAAGGGATCGAGTAGAGTGAGATTCTCAAATGCATCGAGTAGAGTGAGATTCTCAAAGGGATCGAGTAGAGTGAGATTCTCAAATTGATCGAGTAGAGTGAGATTCTCATATAGATCGATTAGAGTGAGATTCTCAAATAGATCGATTAGAGTGAGATTCTCAAATAGATCGATTAGAGTGAGATTCTCAAATAGATCGAGTAGAGTAAGACCTCAAAGAGATCGAGTAGAGTGAGATTCTCAAATAGATCGATTAGAGTGAGATTCTCAAATAGATCGATTAGAGTGAGATTCTCAAATAGATCGATTAGAGTGAGATTCTCAAATAGATCGATTAGAGTGAGATTCTCAAATAGATCGATTAGAGTGAGATTCTCAAATAGATCGATTAGAGTGAGATTCTCAAATAGATCGATTAGAGTGAGATTCTCAAATAGATCGATTAGAGTGAGATTCTCAAATAGATCGATTAGAGTGAGATTCTCAAATAGATCGATTAGAGTGAGATTCTCAAATAGATCGAGTAGAGTAAGACTCAAAGAGATCAAGTAGAGTGAGATTCTCAAAAGGATTGAGTAGAGTAAGACCTCAAAGAGATCGAGTAGAGTGAGATTCTCAACGGCATCGATTAGTGAGATTCTCAAAGGGATCGAGTAGAGTGAGATTCTCAAAGAGATCGAGTAGAGTGAGATTCTCAACGGCATCGATTAGTGAGATTCTCAAAGGGATCGAGTAGAGTGAGATTCTCAAATTGATCGAGTAGAGTGAGATTCTCAAAGGGATCGAGTAGAGTGAGATTCTCAAAGGGATCGAGTAGAGTGAGATTCTCAAATGCATCGGTAGAGTGAGATTCTCAAATGCATCGGTAGAGTGAGATTCTCAAATGCATCGGTAGAGTGAGATTCTCAAAGGGATCGAGTAGAGTGAGATTCTCAAATAGATCGATTAGAGTGAGATTCTCAAATAGATCGATTAGAGTGAGATTCTCAAAGGGATCGAGTAGAGTGAGATTCTCAAATAGATCGATTAGAGTGAGATTCTCAAATAGATCGATTAGAGTGAGATTCTCAAATAGATCGATTAGAGTGAGATTCTCAAATAGATCGATTAGAGTGAGATTCTCAAATAGATCGATTAGAGTGAGATTCTCAAATAGATCGAGTAGAGTAAGACCTCAAAGAGATCGAGTAGAGTGAGATTCTCAAATAGATCGATTAGAGTGAGATTCTCAAATAGATCGATTAGAGTGAGATTCTCAAATAGATCGATTAGAGTGAGATTCTCAAATAGATCGAGTAGAGTGAGATTCTCAAATAGATCGAGTAGAGTAAGACTCAAAGAGATCAAGTAGAGTGAGATTCTCAAAAGGATTGAGTAGAGTAAGACCTCAAAGAGATCGAGTAGAGTGAGATTCTCAAAGGGAACGAGTAGAGTGAGATTCTCAAATTGATCGAGTAGAGTGAGATTCTCAAAGGGATCGAGTAGAGTGAGATTCTCAAAGGGATCGAGTAGAGTGAGATTCTCAAAGGGATCGAGTAGAGTGAGATTCTCAAATGCATCGGTAGAGTGAGATTCTCAAATGCATCGGTAGAGTGAGATTCTCAAATGCATCGGTAGAGTGAGATTCTCAAAGGGATCGAGTAGAGTGAGATTCTCAAATAGATCGATTAGAGTGAGATTCTCAAATAGATCGATTAGAGTGAGATTCTCAAATAGATCGATTAGAGTGAGATTCTCAAATAGATCGATTAGAGTGAGATTCTCAAATAGATCGATTAGAGTGAGATTCTCAAATAGATCGATTAGAGTGAGATTCTCAAATAGATCGAGTAGAGTAAGACCTCAAAGAGATCGAGTAGAGTGAGATTCTCAAATAGATCGATTAGAGTGAGATTCTCAAATAGATCGATTAGAGTGAGATTCTCAAATAGATCGATTAGAGTGAGATTCTCAAATAGATCGAGTAGAGTGAGATTCTCAAATAGATCGAGTAGAGTGAGATTCTCAAATAGATCGAGTAGAGTAAGACTCAAAGAGATCAAGTAGAGTGAGATTCTCAAAAGGATTGAGTAGAGTAAGACCTCAAAGAGATCGAGTAGAGTGAGATTCTCAAAGGGAACGAGTAGAGTAAGATTCTCAAAGGGATTAAGTAGAGTGAGATTCTCAAATAGATCGAGTAGAGTAAGACTCAAAGAGATCAAGTAGAGTGAGATTCTCAAAAGGATTGAGTAGAGTAAGACCTCAAAGAGATCGAGTAGAGTGAGATTCTCAAAGGGATCGATTAGAGTGAGATTCTCAAAGGAATCGAGTAGAGTGAGATTCTCAAATAGATCGATTAGAGTGAGATTCTCAAAGAGATCGAGTAGAGTAAGATTCTCAAAGGGATTGAGTAGAGTGAGATTCTCAAATAGATCGAGTAGAGTAAGACTCAAAGAGATCGAGTAGAGTGAAATTCTCAAAGGGATCGATTAGAGTGAGATTCTCAAAGGAATCGAGTAGAGTGAGATTCTCAAATAGATCGATTATAGTGAGATTCTCAAAGGGATCAAGTATTGAGAGTGAGATTCTCAAATGGATTGTGTAGAGTGAGATTCTCAACGGCATCGATTAGTGAGATTCTCAAAGGGATCGAGTAGAGTGAGATTCTCAAAGGGATCAAGTATTGAGAGTGAGATTCTCAAAAGGATTGAGTAGAGTGAGATTCTCAAAAGGATCAAGTATTGAGAGTGAGATTCTCAAAAGGATTGAGTAGAGTGAGATTCTCAAAGGGATCAAGTATTGAGAGTGAGATTCTCAAATGGATTGTGTAGAGTGAGATTCTCAACGGCATCGATTAGTGAGATTCTCAAAGGGATCGAGTATTGAGAGTGAGATTCTCAAAGGGATCGAGTAGAGTGAGATTCTCAAATTGATCGAGTAGCGTGAGATTCTCAAAGGGATCGAGTAGAGTGAGATTCTCAAAGGGATCGAGTAGAGTGAGATTCTCAAATGCATCGAGTAGAGTGAGATTCTCAAAGGGATTGAGTAGAGTGAGATTCTCAAATTGATCGAGTAGAGTGAGATTCTCAAATAGATCGATTAGAGTGAGATTCTCAAATAGATCGATTAGAGTGAGATTCTCAAATAGATCGATTAGAGTGAGATTCTCAAATAGATCGAGTAGAGTAAGACCTCAAAGAGATCGAGTAGAGTGAGATTCTCAAATAGATCGATTAGAGTGAGATTCTCAAATAGATCGATTAGAGTGAGATTCTCAAATAGATCGATTAGAGTGAGATTCTCAAATAGATCGATTAGAGTGAGATTCTCAAATAGATCGATTAGAGTGAGATTCTCAAATAGATCGATTAGAGTGAGATTCTCAAATAGATCGATTAGAGTGAGATTCTCAAATAGATCGATTAGAGTGAGATTCTCAAATAGATCGATTAGAGTGAGATTCTCAAATAGATCGATTAGAGTGAGATTCTCAAATAGATCGAGTAGAGTAAGACTCAAAGAGATCAAGTAGAGTGAGATTCTCAAAAGGATTGAGTAGAGTAAGACCTCAAAGAGATCGAGTAGAGTGAGATTCTCAACGGCATCGATTAGTGAGATTCTCAAAGGGATCGAGTAGAGTGAGATTCTCAAAGAGATCGAGTAGAGTGAGATTCTCAACGGCATCGATTAGTGAGATTCTCAAAGGGATCGAGTAGAGTGAGATTCTCAAATTGATCGAGTAGAGTGAGATTCTCAAAGGGATCGAGTAGAGTGAGATTCTCAAAGGGATCGAGTAGAGTGAGATTCTCAAATGCATCGGTAGAGTGAGATTCTCAAATGCATCGGTAGAGTGAGATTCTCAAATGCATCGGTAGAGTGAGATTCTCAAAGGGATCGAGTAGAGTGAGATTCTCAAATAGATCGATTAGAGTGAGATTCTCAAATAGATCGATTAGAGTGAGATTCTCAAAGGGATCGAGTAGAGTGAGATTCTCAAATAGATCGATTAGAGTGAGATTCTCAAATAGATCGATTAGAGTGAGATTCTCAAATAGATCGATTAGAGTGAGATTCTCAAATAGATCGATTAGAGTGAGATTCTCAAATAGATCGATTAGAGTGAGATTCTCAAATAGATCGAGTAGAGTAAGACCTCAAAGAGATCGAGTAGAGTGAGATTCTCAAATAGATCGATTAGAGTGAGATTCTCAAATAGATCGATTAGAGTGAGATTCTCAAATAGATCGATTAGAGTGAGATTCTCAAATAGATCGAGTAGAGTGAGATTCTCAAATAGATCGAGTAGAGTAAGACTCAAAGAGATCAAGTAGAGTGAGATTCTCAAAAGGATTGAGTAGAGTAAGACCTCAAAGAGATCGAGTAGAGTGAGATTCTCAAAGGGAACGAGTAGAGTAAGATTCTCAAAGGGATTAAGTAGAGTGAGATTCTCAAATAGATCGATTAGAGTGAGATTCTCAAATAGATCGATTAGAGTGAGATTCTCAAATAGATCGATTAGAGTGAGATTCTCAAATAGATCGATTAGAGTGAGATTCTCAAATAGATCGATTAGAGTGAGATTCTCAAATAGATCGATTAGAGTGAGATTCTCAAATAGATCGATTAGAGTGAGATTCTCAAATAGATCGAGTAGAGTAAGACTCAAAGAGATCAAGTAGAGTGAGATTCTCAAAAGGATTGAGTAGAGTAAGACCTCAAAGAGATCGAGTAGAGTGAGATTCTCAACGGCATCGATTAGTGAGATTCTCAAAGGGATCGAGTAGAGTGAGATTCTCAAAGAGATCGAGTAGAGTGAGATTCTCAACGGCATCGATTAGTGAGATTCTCAAAGGGATCGAGTAGAGTGAGATTCTCAAATTGATCGAGTAGAGTGAGATTCTCAAAGGGATCGAGTAGAGTGAGATTCTCAAAGGGATCGAGTAGAGTGAGATTCTCAAAGGGATCGAGTAGAGTGAGATTCTCAAATGCATCGGTAGAGTGAGATTCTCAAATGCATCGGTAGAGTGAGATTCTCAAATGCATCGGTAGAGTGAGATTCTCAAAGGGATCGAGTAGAGTGAGATTCTCAAATAGATCGATTAGAGTGAGATTCTCAAATAGATCGATTAGAGTGAGATTCTCAAAGGGATCGAGTAGAGTGAGATTCTCAAATAGATCGATTAGAGTGAGATTCTCAAATAGATCGATTAGAGTGAGATTCTCAAATAGATCGATTAGAGTGAGATTCTCAAATAGATCGATTAGAGTGAGATTCTCAAATAGATCGATTAGAGTGAGATTCTCAAATAGATCGATTAGAGTGAGATTCTCAAATAGATCGATTAGAGTGAGATTCTCAAATAGATCGAGTAGAGTGAGATTCTCAAATAGATCGAGTAGAGTAAGACTCAAAGAGATCAAGTAGAGTGAGATTCTCAAAAGGATTGAGTAGAGTAAGACCTCAAAGAGATCGAGTAGAGTGAGATTCTCAAAGGGAACGAGTAGAGTAAGATTCTCAAAGGGATTAAGTAGAGTGAGATTCTCAAATAGATCGAGTAGAGTAAGACTCAAAGAGATCAAGTAGAGTGAGATTCTCAAAAGGATTGAGTAGAGTAAGACCTCAAAGAGATCGAGCAGAGTGAGATTCTCAAAGGGAACGAGTAGAGTAAGATTCTCAAAGGGATTAAGTAGAGTGAGATTCTCAAATAGATCGAGTAGAGTAAGACTCAAAGAGATCAAGTAGAGTGAGATTCTCAAAAGGATTGAGTAGAGTAAGACCTCAAAGAGATCGAGTAGAGTGAGATTCTCAAAGGGATCGATTAGAGTGAGATTCTCAAAGGAATCGAGTAGAGTGAGATTCTCAAATAGATCGATTAGAGTGAGATTCTCAAAGAGATCGAGTAGAGTAAGATTCTCAAAGGGATTGAGTAGAGTGAGATTCTCAAATAGATCGAGTAGAGTAAGACTCAAAGAGATCGAGTAGAGTGAAATTCTCAAAGGGATCGATTAGAGTGAGATTCTCAAAGGAATCGAGTAGAGTGAGATTCTCAAATAGATCGATTATAGTGAGATTCTCAAAGGGATCAAGTATTGAGAGTGAGATTCTCAAATGGATTGTGTAGAGTGAGATTCTCAACGGCATCGATTAGTGAGATTCTCAAAGGGATCGAGTAGAGTGAGATTCTCAAAGGGATCAAGTATTGAGAGTGAGATTCTCAAAAGGATTTAGTAGAGTGAGATTCTCAAAAGGATCAAGTATTGAGAGTGAGATTCTCAAAAGGATTGAGTAGAGTGAGATTCTCAAAGGGATCAAGTATTGAGAGTGAGATTCTCAAATGGATTGTGTAGAGTGAGATTCTCAACGGCATCGATTAGTGAGATTCTCAAAGGGATCGAGTATTGAGAGTGAGATTCTCAAAGGGATCGAGTAGAGTGAGATTCTCAAATTGATCGAGTAGCGTGAGATTCTCAAAGGGATCGAGTAGAGTGAGATTCTCAAAGGGATCGAGTAGAGTGAGATTCTCAAATGCATCGAGTAGAGTGAGATTCTCAAAGGGATCGAGTAGAGTGAGATTCTCAAATTGATCGAGTAGAGTGAGATTCTCAAATAGATCGATTAGAGTGAGATTCTCAAATAGATCGATTAGAGTGAGATTCTCAAATAGATCGATTAGAGTGAGATTCTCAAATAGATCGAGTAGAGTAAGACCTCAAAGAGATCGAGTAGAGTGAGATTCTCAAATAGATCGATTAGAGTGAGATTCTCAAATAGATCGATTAGAGTGAGATTCTCAAATAGATCGATTAGAGTGAGATTCTCAAATAGATCGATTAGAGTGAGATTCTCAAATAGATCGATTAGAGTGAGATTCTCAAATAGATCGATTAGAGTGAGATTCTCAAATAGATCGATTAGAGTGAGATTCTCAAATAGATCGATTAGAGTGAGATTCTCAAATAGATCGATTAGAGTGAGATTCTCAAATAGATCGATTAGAGTGAGATTCTCAAATAGATCGAGTAGAGTAAGACTCAAAGAGATCAAGTAGAGTGAGATTCTCAAAAGGATTGAGTAGAGTAAGACCTCAAAGAGATCGAGTAGAGTGAGATTCTCAACGGCATCGATTAGTGAGATTCTCAAAGGGATCGAGTAGAGTGAGATTCTCAAAGAGATCGAGTAGAGTGAGATTCTCAACGGCATCGATTAGTGAGATTCTCAAAGGGATCGAGTAGAGTGAGATTCTCAAATTGATCGAGTAGAGTGAGATTCTCAAAGGGATCGAGTAGAGTGAGATTCTCAAAGGGATCGAGTAGAGTGAGATTCTCAAATGCATCGGTAGAGTGAGATTCTCAAATGCATCGGTAGAGTGAGATTCTCAAATGCATCGGTAGAGTGAGATTCTCAAAGGGATCGAGTAGAGTGAGATTCTCAAATAGATCGATTAGAGTGAGATTCTCAAATAGATCGATTAGAGTGAGATTCTCAAAGGGATCGAGTAGAGTGAGATTCTCAAATAGATCGATTAGAGTGAGATTCTCAAATAGATCGATTAGAGTGAGATTCTCAAATAGATCGATTAGAGTGAGATTCTCAAATAGATCGATTAGAGTGAGATTCTCAAATAGATCGATTAGAGTGAGATTCTCAAATAGATCGAGTAGAGTAAGACCTCAAAGAGATCGAGTAGAGTGAGATTCTCAAATAGATCGATTAGAGTGAGATTCTCAAATAGATCGATTAGAGTGAGATTCTCAAATAGATCGATTAGAGTGAGATTCTCAAATAGATCGAGTAGAGTGAGATTCTCAAATAGATCGAGTAGAGTAAGACTCAAAGAGATCAAGTAGAGTGAGATTCTCAAAAGGATTGAGTAGAGTAAGACCTCAAAGAGATCGAGTAGAGTGAGATTCTCAAAGGGAACGAGTAGAGTAAGATTCTCAAAGGGATTAAGTAGAGTGAGATTCTCAAATAGATCGATTAGAGTGAGATTCTCAAATAGATCGATTAGAGTGAGATTCTCAAATAGATCGATTAGAGTGAGATTCTCAAATAGATCGATTAGAGTGAGATTCTCAAATAGATCGATTAGAGTGAGATTCTCAAATAGATCGATTAGAGTGAGATTCTCAAATAGATCGATTAGAGTGAGATTCTCAAATAGATCGAGTAGAGTAAGACTCAAAGAGATCAAGTAGAGTGAGATTCTCAAAAGGATTGAGTAGAGTAAGACCTCAAAGAGATCGAGTAGAGTGAGATTCTCAACGGCATCGATTAGTGAGATTCTCAAAGGGATCGAGTAGAGTGAGATTCTCAAAGAGATCGAGTAGAGTGAGATTCTCAACGGCATCGATTAGTGAGATTCTCAAAGGGATCGAGTAGAGTGAGATTCTCAAATTGATCGAGTAGAGTGAGATTCTCAAAGGGATCGAGTAGAGTGAGATTCTCAAAGGGATCGAGTAGAGTGAGATTCTCAAATGCATCGGTAGAGTGAGATTCTCAAATGCATCGGTAGAGTGAGATTCTCAAATGCATCGGTAGAGTGAGATTCTCAAAGGGATCGAGTAGAGTGAGATTCTCAAATAGATCGATTAGAGTGAGATTCTCAAATAGATCGATTAGAGTGAGATTCTCAAAGGGATCGAGTAGAGTGAGATTCTCAAATAGATCGATTAGAGTGAGATTCTCAAATAGATCGATTAGAGTGAGATTCTCAAATAGATCGATTAGAGTGAGATTCTCAAATAGATCGATTAGAGTGAGATTCTCAAATAGATCGATTAGAGTGAGATTCTCAAATAGATCGAGTAGAGTAAGACCTCAAAGAGATCGAGTAGAGTGAGATTCTCAAATAGATCGATTAGAGTGAGATTCTCAAATAGATCGATTAGAGTGAGATTCTCAAATAGATCGATTAGAGTGAGATTCTCAAATAGATCGAGTAGAGTGAGATTCTCAAATAGATCGAGTAGAGTAAGACTCAAAGAGATCAAGTAGAGTGAGATTCTCAAAAGGATTGAGTAGAGTAAGACCTCAAAGAGATCGAGTAGAGTGAGATTCTCAAAGGGAACGAGTAGAGTAAGATTCTCAAAGGGATTAAGTAGAGTGAGATTCTCAAATAGATCGATTAGAGTGAGATTCTCAAATAGATCGATTAGAGTGAGATTCTCAAATAGATCGATTAGAGTGAGATTCTCAAATAGATCGATTAGAGTGAGATTCTCAAATAGATCGATTAGAGTGAGATTCTCAAATAGATCGATTAGAGTGAGATTCTCAAATAGATCGATTAGAGTGAGATTCTCAAATAGATCGAGTAGAGTAAGACTCAAAGAGATCAAGTAGAGTGAGATTCTCAAAAGGATTGAGTAGAGTAAGACCTCAAAGAGATCGAGTAGAGTGAGATTCTCAACGGCATCGATTAGTGAGATTCTCAAAGGGATCGAGTAGAGTGAGATTCTCAAAGAGATCGAGTAGAGTGAGATTCTCAACGGCATCGATTAGTGAGATTCTCAAAGGGATCGAGTAGAGTGAGATTCTCAAATTGATCGAGTAGAGTGAGATTCTCAAAGGGATCGAGTAGAGTGAGATTCTCAAAGGGATCGAGTAGAGTGAGATTCTCAAAGGGATCGAGTAGAGTGAGATTCTCAAATGCATCGGTAGAGTGAGATTCTCAAATGCATCGGTAGAGTGAGATTCTCAAATGCATCGGTAGAGTGAGATTCTCAAAGGGATCGAGTAGAGTGAGATTCTCAAATAGATCGATTAGAGTGAGATTCTCAAATAGATCGATTAGAGTGAGATTCTCAAAGGGATCGAGTAGAGTGAGATTCTCAAATAGATCGATTAGAGTGAGATTCTCAAATAGATCGATTAGAGTGAGATTCTCAAATAGATCGATTAGAGTGAGATTCTCAAATAGATCGATTAGAGTGAGATTCTCAAATAGATCGATTAGAGTGAGATTCTCAAATAGATCGATTAGAGTGAGATTCTCAAATAGATCGATTAGAGTGAGATTCTCAAATAGATCGATTAGAGTGAGATTCTCAAATAGATCGATTAGAGTGAGATTCTCAAATAGATCGATTAGAGTGAGATTCTCAAATAGATCGAGTAGAGTGAGATTCTCAAATAGATCGAGTAGAGTAAGACTCAAAGAGATCAAGTAGAGTGAGATTCTCAAAAGGATTGAGTAGAGTAAGACCTCAAAGAGATCGAGTAGAGTGAGATTCTCAAAGGGAACGAGTAGAGTAAGATTCTCAAAGGGATTAAGTAGAGTGAGATTCTCAAATAGATCGAGTAGAGTAAGACTCAAAGAGATCGAGTAGAGTGAGATTCTCAAAGGGATCGATTAGAGTGAGATTCTCAAAGGAATCGAGTAGAGTGAGATTCTCAAATAGATCGATTAGAGTGAGATTCTCAAAGAGATCGAGTAGAGTAAGATTCTCAAAGGGATTGAGTAGAGTGAGATTCTCAAATAGATCGAGTAGAGTAGGACTCAAAGAGATCGAGTAGAGTGAAATTCTCAAAGGGATCGATTAGAGTGAGATTCTCAAAGGAATCGAGTAGAGTGAGATTCTCAAATAGATCGATTATAGTGAGATTCTCAAAGGGATCAAGTATTGAGAGTGAGATTCTCAAATGGATTGTGTAGAGTGAGATTCTCAACGGCATCGATTAGTGAGATTCTCAAAGGGATCGAGTATTGAGAGTGAGATTCTCAAAGGGATCGAGTAGAGTGAGATTCTCAAATTGATCGAGTAGCGTGAGATTCTCAAAGGGATCGAGTAGAGTGAGATTCTCAAAGGGATCGAGTAGAGTGAGATTCTCAAATGCATCGGTAGAGTGAGATTCTCAAAGGGATCGAGTAGAGTGAGATTCTCAAATTGATCGAGTAGAGTGAGATTCTCAAATAGATCGATTAGAGTGAGATTCTCAAATAGATCGATTAGAGTGAGATTCTCAAATAGATCGAGTAGAGTGAGATTCTCAAATGCATCGGTAGAGTGAGATTCTCAAAGGGATCGAGTAGAGTGAGAATCTCAAATGCATCGGTAGAGTGAGATTCTCAAAGGGATCGAGTAGAGTGAGATTCTCAAATTGATCGAGTAGAGTGAGATTCTCAAATAGATCGAGTAGAGTGAGATTCTCAAATAGATCGATTAGAGTGAGATTCTCAAATAGATCGATTAGAGTGAGATTCTCAAATAGATCGATTAGAGTGAGATTCTCAAAGGGAACGAGTAGAGTGAGATTCTCAAATAGATCGATTAGAGTGAGATTCTCAAATAGATCGATTAGAGTGAGATTCTCAAATAGATCGATTAGAGTGAGATTCTCAAATAGATCGATTAGAGTGAGATTCTCAAATAGATCGAGTAGAGTAAGACCTCAAAGAGATCGAGTAGAGTGAGATTCTCAACGGCATCGATTAGTGAGATTCTCAAAGGGATCGAGTAGAGTGAGATTCTCAAATTGATCGAGTAGAGTGAGATTCTCAAAGGGATCGAGTAGAGTGAGATTCTCAAAGGGATCAAGTAGAGTGAGATTCTCAAATGCATCGGTAGAGTGAGATTCTCAAATGCATCGGTAGAGTGAGATTCTCAAATAGATCGAGTAGAGTGAGATTCTCAAAGGGATCGAGTAGAGTGAGATTCTCAAATAGATCGATTAGAGTGAGATTCTCAAATAGATCGATTAGAGTGAGATTCTCAAAGGGATCGAGTAGAGTGAGATTCTCAAATAGATCGATTAGAGTGAGATTCTCAAATAGATCGAGTAGAGTAAGACCTCAAAGAGATCGAGTAGAGTGAGATTCTCAAATAGATCGATTAGAGTGAGATTCTCAAATAGATCGATTAGAGTGAGATTCTCAAATAGATCGATTAGAGTGAGATTCTCAAATAGATCGAGTAGAGTGAGATTCTCAAATAGATCGAGTAGAGTGAGATTCTCAAATAGATCGAGTAGAGTAAGACTCAAAGAGATCAAGTAGAGTGAGATTCTCAAAAGGATTGAGTAGAGTAAGACCTCAAAGAGATCGAGTAGAGTGAGATTCTCAAAGGGAACGAGTAGAGTAAGATTCTCAAAGGGATTAAGTAGAGTGAGATTCTCAAATAGATCGAGTAGAGTAAGACTCAAAGAGATCAAGTAGAGTGAGATTCTCAAAAGGATTGAGTAGAGTAAGACCTCAAAGAGATCGAGTAGAGTGAGATTCTCAAAGGGATCGATTAGAGTGAGTTTCTCAAAGGAATCGAGTAGAGTGAGATTCTCAAATAGATCGATTAGAGTGAGATTCTCAAAGAGATCGAGTAGAGTAAGATTCTCAAAGGGATTGAGTAGAGTGAGATTCTCAAATAGATCGAGTAGAGTAAGACTCAAAGAGATCGAGTAGAGTGAAATTCTCAAAGGGATCGATTAGAGTGAGATTCTCAAAGGAATCGAGTAGAGTGAGATTCTCAAATAGATCGATTATAGTGAGATTCTCAAAGGGATCAAGTATTGAGAGTGAGATTCTCAAATGGATTGTGTAGAGTGAGATTCTCAACGGCATCGATTAGTGAGATTCTCAAAGGGATCGAGTAGAGTGAGATTCTCAAAGGGATTGAGTAGAGTGAGATTCTCAAAAGGATCAAGTATTGAGAGTGAGATTCTCAAAAGGATTGAGTAGAGTGAGATTCTCAAAGGGATCAAGTATTGAGAGTGAGATTCTCAAATGGATTGTGTAGAGTGAGATTCTCAACGGCATCGATTAGTGAGATTCTCAAAGGGATCGAGTATTGAGAGTGAGATTCTCAAAGGGATCGAGTAGAGTGAGATTCTCAAATTGATCGAGTAGCGTGAGATTCTCAAAGGGATCGAGTAGAGTGAGATTCTCAAAGGGATCGAGTAGAGTGAGATTCTCAAATGCATCGGTAGAGTGAGATTCTCAAAGGGATCGAGTAGAGTGAGATTCTCAAATAGATCGATTAGAGTGAGATTCTCAAATAGATCGATTAGAGTGAGATTCTCAAATAGATCGATTAGAGTGAGATTCTCAAATAGATCGAGTAGAGTAAGACTCAAAGAGATCAAGTAGAGTGAGATTCTCAAAAGGATTGAGTAGAGTAAGACCTCAAAGAGATCGAGTAGAGTGAGATTCTCAAAGGGAACGAGTAGAGTAAGATTCTCAAAGGGATTAAGTAGAGTGAGATTCTCAAATAGATCGATTAGAGTGAGATTCTCAAATAGATCGATTAGAGTGAGATTCTCAAATAGATCGATTAGAGTGAGATTCTCAAATAGATCGATTAGAGTGAGATTCTCAAATAGATCGATTAGAGTGAGATTCTCAAATAGATCGATTAGAGTGAGATTCTCAAATAGATCGATTAGAGTGAGATTCTCAAATAGATCGAGTAGAGTAAGACTCAAAGAGATCAAGTAGAGTGAGATTCTCAAAAGGATTGAGTAGAGTAAGACCTCAAAGAGATCGAGTAGAGTGAGATTCTCAACGGCATCGATTAGTGAGATTCTCAAAGGGATCGAGTAGAGTGAGATTCTCAAAGAGATCGAGTAGAGTGAGATTCTCAACGGCATCGATTAGTGAGATTCTCAAAGGGATCGAGTAGAGTGAGATTCTCAAATTGATCGAGTAGAGTGAGATTCTCAAAGGGATCGAGTAGAGTGAGATTCTCAAAGGGATCGAGTAGAGTGAGATTCTCAAAGGGATCGAGTAGAGTGAGATTCTCAAATGCATCGGTAGAGTGAGATTCTCAAATGCATCGGTAGAGTGAGATTCTCAAATGCATCGGTAGAGTGAGATTCTCAAAGGGATCGAGTAGAGTGAGATTCTCAAATAGATCGATTAGAGTGAGATTCTCAAATAGATCGATTAGAGTGAGATTCTCAAAGGGATCGAGTAGAGTGAGATTCTCAAATAGATCGATTAGAGTGAGATTCTCAAATAGATCGATTAGAGTGAGATTCTCAAATAGATCGATTAGAGTGAGATTCTCAAATAGATCGATTAGAGTGAGATTCTCAAATAGATCGATTAGAGTGAGATTCTCAAATAGATCGATTAGAGTGAGATTCTCAAATAGATCGATTAGAGTGAGATTCTCAAATAGATCGATTAGAGTGAGATTCTCAAATAGATCGATTAGAGTGAGATTCTCAAATAGATCGATTAGAGTGAGATTCTCAAATAGATCGAGTAGAGTGAGATTCTCAAATAGATCGAGTAGAGTAAGACTCAAAGAGATCAAGTAGAGTGAGATTCTCAAAAGGATTGAGTAGAGTAAGACCTCAAAGAGATCGAGTAGAGTGAGATTCTCAAAGGGAACGAGTAGAGTAAGATTCTCAAAGGGATTAAGTAGAGTGAGATTCTCAAATAGATCGAGTAGAGTAAGACTCAAAGAGATCGAGTAGAGTGAGATTCTCAAAGGGATCGATTAGAGTGAGATTCTCAAAGGAATCGAGTAGAGTGAGATTCTCAAATAGATCGATTAGAGTGAGATTCTCAAAGAGATCGAGTAGAGTAAGATTCTCAAAGGGATTGAGTAGAGTGAGATTCTCAAATAGATCGAGTAGAGTAGGACTCAAAGAGATCGAGTAGAGTGAAATTCTCAAAGGGATCGATTAGAGTGAGATTCTCAAAGGAATCGAGTAGAGTGAGATTCTCAAATAGATCGATTATAGTGAGATTCTCAAAGGGATCAAGTATTGAGAGTGAGATTCTCAAATGGATTGTGTAGAGTGAGATTCTCAACGGCATCGATTAGTGAGATTCTCAAAGGGATCGAGTATTGAGAGTGAGATTCTCAAAGGGATCGAGTAGAGTGAGATTCTCAAATTGATCGAGTAGCGTGAGATTCTCAAAGGGATCGAGTAGAGTGAGATTCTCAAAGGGATCGAGTAGAGTGAGATTCTCAAATGCATCGGTAGAGTGAGATTCTCAAAGGGATCGAGTAGAGTGAGATTCTCAAATTGATCGAGTAGAGTGAGATTCTCAAATAGATCGATTAGAGTGAGATTCTCAAATAGATCGATTAGAGTGAGATTCTCAAATAGATCGAGTAGAGTGAGATTCTCAAATGCATCGGTAGAGTGAGATTCTCAAAGGGATCGAGTAGAGTGAGAATCTCAAATGCATCGGTAGAGTGAGATTCTCAAAGGGATCGAGTAGAGTGAGATTCTCAAATTGATCGAGTAGAGTGAGATTCTCAAATAGATCGAGTAGAGTGAGATTCTCAAATAGATCGATTAGAGTGAGATTCTCAAATAGATCGATTAGAGTGAGATTCTCAAATAGATCGATTAGAGTGAGATTCTCAAAGGGAACGAGTAGAGTGAGATTCTCAAATAGATCGATTAGAGTGAGATTCTCAAATAGATCGATTAGAGTGAGATTCTCAAATAGATCGATTAGAGTGAGATTCTCAAATAGATCGATTAGAGTGAGATTCTCAAATAGATCGAGTAGAGTAAGACCTCAAAGAGATCGAGTAGAGTGAGATTCTCAACGGCATCGATTAGTGAGATTCTCAAAGGGATCGAGTAGAGTGAGATTCTCAAATTGATCGAGTAGAGTGAGATTCTCAAAGGGATCGAGTAGAGTGAGATTCTCAAAGGGATCAAGTAGAGTGAGATTCTCAAATGCATCGGTAGAGTGAGATTCTCAAATGCATCGGTAGAGTGAGATTCTCAAATAGATCGAGTAGAGTGAGATTCTCAAAGGGATCGAGTAGAGTGAGATTCTCAAATAGATCGATTAGAGTGAGATTCTCAAATAGATCGATTAGAGTGAGATTCTCAAAGGGATCGAGTAGAGTGAGATTCTCAAATAGATCGATTAGAGTGAGATTCTCAAATAGATCGAGTAGAGTAAGACCTCAAAGAGATCGAGTAGAGTGAGATTCTCAAATAGATCGATTAGAGTGAGATTCTCAAATAGATCGATTAGAGTGAGATTCTCAAATAGATCGATTAGAGTGAGATTCTCAAATAGATCGAGTAGAGTGAGATTCTCAAATAGATCGAGTAGAGTGAGATTCTCAAATAGATCGAGTAGAGTAAGACTCAAAGAGATCAAGTAGAGTGAGATTCTCAAAAGGATTGAGTAGAGTAAGACCTCAAAGAGATCGAGTAGAGTGAGATTCTCAAAGGGAACGAGTAGAGTAAGATTCTCAAAGGGATTAAGTAGAGTGAGATTCTCAAATAGATCGAGTAGAGTAAGACTCAAAGAGATCAAGTAGAGTGAGATTCTCAAAAGGATTGAGTAGAGTAAGACCTCAAAGAGATCGAGTAGAGTGAGATTCTCAAAGGGATCGATTAGAGTGAGTTTCTCAAAGGAATCGAGTAGAGTGAGATTCTCAAATAGATCGATTAGAGTGAGATTCTCAAAGAGATCGAGTAGAGTAAGATTCTCAAAGGGATTGAGTAGAGTGAGATTCTCAAATAGATCGAGTAGAGTAAGACTCAAAGAGATCGAGTAGAGTGAAATTCTCAAAGGGATCGATTAGAGTGAGATTCTCAAAGGAATCGAGTAGAGTGAGATTCTCAAATAGATCGATTATAGTGAGATTCTCAAAGGGATCAAGTATTGAGAGTGAGATTCTCAAATGGATTGTGTAGAGTGAGATTCTCAACGGCATCGATTAGTGAGATTCTCAAAGGGATCGAGTAGAGTGAGATTCTCAAAGGGATTGAGTAGAGTGAGATTCTCAAAAGGATCAAGTATTGAGAGTGAGATTCTCAAAAGGATTGAGTAGAGTGAGATTCTCAAAGGGATCAAGTATTGAGAGTGAGATTCTCAAATGGATTGTGTAGAGTGAGATTCTCAACGGCATCGATTAGTGAGATTCTCAAAGGGATCGAGTATTGAGAGTGAGATTCTCAAAGGGATCGAGTAGAGTGAGATTCTCAAATTGATCGAGTAGCGTGAGATTCTCAAAGGGATCGAGTAGAGTGAGATTCTCAAAGGGATCGAGTAGAGTGAGATTCTCAAATGCATCGGTAGAGTGAGATTCTCAAAGGGATCGAGTAGAGTGAGATTCTCAAATAGATCGATTAGAGTGAGATTCTCAAATAGATCGATTAGAGTGAGATTCTCAAATAGATCGATTAGAGTGAGATTCTCAAATAGATCGAGTAGAGTAAGACTCAAAGAGATCAAGTAGAGTGAGATTCTCAAAAGGATTGAGTAGAGTAAGACCTCAAAGAGATCGAGTAGAGTGAGATTCTCAAAGGGATCGATTAGAGTGAGATTCTCAAAGGAATCGAGTAGAGTGAGATTCTCAAATAGATCGATTAGAGTGAGATTCTCAAAGAGATCGAGTAGAGTAAGATTCTCAAAGGGATTGAGTAGAGTGAGATTCTCAAATAGATCGAGTAGAGTAAGACTCAAAGAGATCGAGTAGAGTGAAATTCTCAAAGGGATCGATTAGAGTGAGATTCTCAAAGGAATCGAGTAGAGTGAGATTCTCAAATAGATCGATTATAGTGAGATTCTCAAAGGGATCAAGTATTGAGAGTGAGATTCTCAAATGGATTGTGTAGAGTGAGATTCTCAACGGCATCGATTAGTGAGATTCTCAAAGGGATCGAGTAGAGTGAGATTCTCAAAGGGATCAAGTATTGAGAGTGAGATTCTCAAAAGGATTGAGTAGAGTGAGATTCTCAAAAGGATCAAGTATTGAGAGTGAGATTCTCAAAAGGATTGAGTAGAGTGAGATTCTCAAAGGGATCAAGTATTGAGAGTGAGATTCTCAAATGGATTGTGTAGAGTGAGATTCTCAACGGCATCGATTAGTGAGATTCTCAAAGGGATCGAGTATTGAGAGTGAGATTCTCAAAGGGATCGAGTAGAGTGAGATTCTCAAATTGATCGAGTAGCGTGAGATTCTCAAAGGGATCGAGTAGAGTGAGATTCTCAAAGGGATCGAGTAGAGTGAGATTCTCAAATGCATCGGTAGAGTGAGATTCTCAAAGGGATCGAGTAGAGTGAGATTCTCAAATTGATCCAGTAGAGTGAGATTCTCAAATAGATCGATTAGAGTGAGATTCTCAAATAGATCGATTAGAGTGAGATTCTCAAATAGATCGATTAGAGTGAGATTCTCAAATAGATCGAGTAGAGTAAGACCTCAAAGAGATCGAGTAGAGTGAGATTCTCAAATAGATCGATTAGAGTGAGATTCTCAAATAGATCGATTAGAGTGAGATTCTCAAATAGATCGATTAGAGTGAGATTCTCAAATAGATCGATTAGAGTGAGATTCTCAAATAGATCGATTAGAGTGAGATTCTCAAATAGATCGATTAGAGTGAGATTCTCAAATAGATCGATTAGAGTGAGATTCTCAAATAGATCGATTAGAGTGAGATTCTCAAATAGATCGATTAGAGTGAGATTCTCAAATAGATCGATTAGAGTGAGATTCTCAAATAGATCGAGTAGAGTAAGACTCAAAGAGATCAAGTAGAGTGAGATTCTCAAAAGGATTGAGTAGAGTAAGACCTCAAAGAGATCGAGTAGAGTGAGATTCTCAACGGCATCGATTAGTGAGATTCTCAAAGGGATCGAGTAGAGTGAGATTCTCAAAGAGATCGAGTAGAGTGAGATTCTCAACGGCATCGATTAGTGAGATTCTCAAAGGGATCGAGTAGAGTGAGATTCTCAAATTGATCGAGTAGAGTGAGATTCTCAAAGGGATCGAGTAGAGTGAGATTCTCAAAGGGATCGAGTAGAGTGAGATTCTCAAATGCATCGGTAGAGTGAGATTCTCAAATGCATCGGTAGAGTGAGATTCTCAAATGCATCGGTAGAGTGAGATTCTCAAAGGGATCGAGTAGAGTGAGATTCTCAAATAGATCGATTAGAGTGAGATTCTCAAATAGATCGATTAGAGTGAGATTCTCAAAGGGATCGAGTAGAGTGAGATTCTCAAATAGATCGATTAGAGTGAGATTCTCAAATAGATCGATTAGAGTGAGATTCTCAAATAGATCGATTAGAGTGAGATTCTCAAATAGATCGATTAGAGTGAGATTCTCAAATAGATCGATTAGAGTGAGATTCTCAAATTGATCGAGTAGAGTGAGATTCTCAAATAGATCGAGTAGAGTGAGATTCTCAAAGGGATCGAGTAGAGTGAGATTCTCAAATAGATCGATTAGAGTGAGATTCTCAAATAGATCGATTAGAGTGAGATTCTCAAATAGATCGATTAGAGTGAGATTCTCAAATAGATCGAGTAGAGTGAGATTCTCAAATAGATCGAGTAGAGTAAGACTCAAAGAGATCAAGTAGAGTGAGATTCTCAAAAGGATTGAGTAGAGTAAGACCTCAAAGAGATCGAGTAGAGTGAGATTCTCAAAGGGAACGAGTAGAGTAAGATTCTCAAAGGGATTAAGTAGAGTGAGATTCTCAAATAGATCGATTAGAGTGAGATTCTCAAATAGATCGATTAGAGTGAGATTCTCAAATAGATCGATTAGAGTGAGATTCTCAAATAGATCGATTAGAGTGAGATTCTCAAATAGATCGATTAGAGTGAGATTCTCAAATAGATCGATTAGAGTGAGATTCTCAAATAGATCGATTAGAGTGAGATTCTCAAATAGATCGAGTAGAGTAAGACTCAAAGAGATCAAGTAGAGTGAGATTCTCAAAAGGATTGAGTAGAGTAAGACCTCAAAGAGATCGAGTAGAGTGAGATTCTCAACGGCATCGATTAGTGAGATTCTCAAAGGGATCGAGTAGAGTGAGATTCTCAAAGAGATCGAGTAGAGTGAGATTCTCAACGGCATCGATTAGTGAGATTCTCAAAGGGATCGAGTAGAGTGAGATTCTCAAATTGATCGAGTAGAGTGAGATTCTCAAAGGGATCGAGTAGAGTGAGATTCTCAAAGGGATCGAGTAGAGTGAGATTCTCAAAGGGATCGAGTAGAGTGAGATTCTCAAATGCATCGGTAGAGTGAGATTCTCAAATGCATCGGTAGAGTGAGATTCTCAAATGCATCGGTAGAGTGAGATTCTCAAAGGGATCGAGTAGAGTGAGATTCTCAAATAGATCGATTAGAGTGAGATTCTCAAATAGATCGATTAGAGTGAGATTCTCAAAGGGATCGAGTAGAGTGAGATTCTCAAATAGATCGATTAGAGTGAGATTCTCAAATAGATCGATTAGAGTGAGATTCTCAAATAGATCGATTAGAGTGAGATTCTCAAATAGATCGATTAGAGTGAGATTCTCAAATAGATCGATTAGAGTGAGATTCTCAAATAGATCGATTAGAGTGAGATTCTCAAATAGATCGATTAGAGTGAGATTCTCAAATAGATCGAGTAGAGTGAGATTCTCAAATAGATCGAGTAGAGTAAGACTCAAAGAGATCAAGTAGAGTGAGATTCTCAAAAGGATTGAGTAGAGTAAGACCTCAAAGAGATCGAGTAGAGTGAGATTCTCAAAGGGAACGAGTAGAGTAAGATTCTCAAAGGGATTAAGTAGAGTGAGATTCTCAAATAGATCGAGTAGAGTAAGACTCAAAGAGATCAAGTAGAGTGAGATTCTCAAAAGGATTGAGTAGAGTAAGACCTCAAAGAGATCGAGTAGAGTGAGATTCTCAAAGGGATCGATTAGAGTGAGATTCTCAAAGGATTGAGTAGAGTAAGACCTCAAAGAGATCGAGTAGAGTGAGATTCTCAAAGGGAACGAGTAGAGTAAGATTCTCAAAGGGATTAAGTAGAGTGAGATTCTCAAATAGATCGAGTAGAGTAAGACTCAAAGAGATCGAGTAGAGTGAGATTCTCAAAGGGATCGATTAGAGTGAGATTCTCAAAGGAATCGAGTAGAGTGAGATTCTCAAATAGATCGATTAGAGTGAGATTCTCAAAGAGATCGAGTAGAGTAAGATTCTCAAAGGGATTGAGTAGAGTGAGATTCTCAAATAGATCGAGTAGAGTAGGACTCAAAGAGATCGAGTAGAGTGAAATTCTCAAAGGGATCGATTAGAGTGAGATTCTCAAAGGAATCGAGTAGAGTGAGATTCTCAAATAGATCGATTATAGTGAGATTCTCAAAGGGATCAAGTATTGAGAGTGAGATTCTCAAATGGATTGTGTAGAGTGAGATTCTCAACGGCATCGATTAGTGAGATTCTCAAAGGGATCGAGTATTGAGAGTGAGATTCTCAAAGGGATCGAGTAGAGTGAGATTCTCAAATTGATCGAGTAGCGTGAGATTCTCAAAGGGATCGAGTAGAGTGAGATTCTCAAAGGGATCGAGTAGAGTGAGATTCTCAAATGCATCGGTAGAGTGAGATTCTCAAAGGGATCGAGTAGAGTGAGATTCTCAAATTGATCGAGTAGAGTGAGATTCTCAAATAGATCGATTAGAGTGAGATTCTCAAATAGATCGATTAGAGTGAGATTCTCAAATAGATCGAGTAGAGTGAGATTCTCAAATGCATCGGTAGAGTGAGATTCTCAAAGGGATCGAGTAGAGTGAGAATCTCAAATGCATCGGTAGAGTGAGATTCTCAAAGGGATCGAGTAGAGTGAGATTCTCAAATTGATCGAGTAGAGTGAGATTCTCAAATAGATCGAGTAGAGTGAGATTCTCAAATAGATCGATTAGAGTGAGATTCTCAAATAGATCGATTAGAGTGAGATTCTCAAATAGATCGATTAGAGTGAGATTCTCAAAGGGAACGAGTAGAGTGAGATTCTCAAATAGATCGATTAGAGTGAGATTCTCAAATAGATCGATTAGAGTGAGATTCTCAAATAGATCGATTAGAGTGAGATTCTCAAATAGATCGATTAGAGTGAGATTCTCAAATAGATCGAGTAGAGTAAGACCTCAAAGAGATCGAGTAGAGTGAGATTCTCAACGGCATCGATTAGTGAGATTCTCAAAGGGATCGAGTAGAGTGAGATTCTCAAATTGATCGAGTAGAGTGAGATTCTCAAAGGGATCGAGTAGAGTGAGATTCTCAAAGGGATCAAGTAGAGTGAGATTCTCAAATGCATCGGTAGAGTGAGATTCTCAAATGCATCGGTAGAGTGAGATTCTCAAATAGATCGAGTAGAGTGAGATTCTCAAAGGGATCGAGTAGAGTGAGATTCTCAAATAGATCGATTAGAGTGAGATTCTCAAATAGATCGATTAGAGTGAGATTCTCAAAGGGATCGAGTAGAGTGAGATTCTCAAATAGATCGATTAGAGTGAGATTCTCAAATAGATCGAGTAGAGTAAGACCTCAAAGAGATCGAGTAGAGTGAGATTCTCAAATAGATCGATTAGAGTGAGATTCTCAAATAGATCGATTAGAGTGAGATTCTCAAATAGATCGATTAGAGTGAGATTCTCAAATAGATCGAGTAGAGTGAGATTCTCAAATAGATCGAGTAGAGTGAGATTCTCAAATAGATCGAGTAGAGTAAGACTCAAAGAGATCAAGTAGAGTGAGATTCTCAAAAGGATTGAGTAGAGTAAGACCTCAAAGAGATCGAGTAGAGTGAGATTCTCAAAGGGAACGAGTAGAGTAAGATTCTCAAAGGGATTAAGTAGAGTGAGATTCTCAAATAGATCGAGTAGAGTAAGACTCAAAGAGATCAAGTAGAGTGAGATTCTCAAAAGGATTGAGTAGAGTAAGACCTCAAAGAGATCGAGTAGAGTGAGATTCTCAAAGGGATCGATTAGAGTGAGTTTCTCAAAGGAATCGAGTAGAGTGAGATTCTCAAATAGATCGATTAGAGTGAGATTCTCAAAGAGATCGAGTAGAGTAAGATTCTCAAAGGGATTGAGTAGAGTGAGATTCTCAAATAGATCGAGTAGAGTAAGACTCAAAGAGATCGAGTAGAGTGAAATTCTCAAAGGGATCGATTAGAGTGAGATTCTCAAAGGAATCGAGTAGAGTGAGATTCTCAAATAGATCGATTATAGTGAGATTCTCAAAGGGATCAAGTATTGAGAGTGAGATTCTCAAATGGATTGTGTAGAGTGAGATTCTCAACGGCATCGATTAGTGAGATTCTCAAAGGGATCGAGTAGAGTGAGATTCTCAAAGGGATTGAGTAGAGTGAGATTCTCAAAAGGATCAAGTATTGAGAGTGAGATTCTCAAAAGGATTGAGTAGAGTGAGATTCTCAAAGGGATCAAGTATTGAGAGTGAGATTCTCAAATGGATTGTGTAGAGTGAGATTCTCAACGGCATCGATTAGTGAGATTCTCAAAGGGATCGAGTATTGAGAGTGAGATTCTCAAAGGGATCGAGTAGAGTGAGATTCTCAAATTGATCGAGTAGCGTGAGATTCTCAAAGGGATCGAGTAGAGTGAGATTCTCAAAGGGATCGAGTAGAGTGAGATTCTCAAATGCATCGGTAGAGTGAGATTCTCAAAGGGATCGAGTAGAGTGAGATTCTCAAATAGATCGATTAGAGTGAGATTCTCAAATAGATCGATTAGAGTGAGATTCTCAAATAGATCGATTAGAGTGAGATTCTCAAATAGATCGAGTAGAGTAAGACTCAAAGAGATCAAGTAGAGTGAGATTCTCAAAAGGATTGAGTAGAGTAAGACCTCAAAGAGATCGAGTAGAGTGAGATTCTCAAAGGGATCGATTAGAGTGAGATTCTCAAAGGAATCGAGTAGAGTGAGATTCTCAAATAGATCGATTAGAGTGAGATTCTCAAAGAGATCGAGTAGAGTAAGATTCTCAAAGGGATTGAGTAGAGTGAGATTCTCAAATAGATCGAGTAGAGTAAGACTCAAAGAGATCGAGTAGAGTGAAATTCTCAAAGGGATCGATTAGAGTGAGATTCTCAAAGGAATCGAGTAGAGTGAGATTCTCAAATAGATCGATTATAGTGAGATTCTCAAAGGGATCAAGTATTGAGAGTGAGATTCTCAAATGGATTGTGTAGAGTGAGATTCTCAACGGCATCGATTAGTGAGATTCTCAAAGGGATCGAGTAGAGTGAGATTCTCAAAGGGATCAAGTATTGAGAGTGAGATTCTCAAAAAGATTGAGTAGAGTGAGATTCTCAAAAGGATCAAGTATTGAGAGTGAGATTCTCAAAAGGATTGAGTAGAGTGAGATTCTCAAAGGGATCAAGTATTGAGAGTGAGATTCTCAAATGGATTGTGTAGAGTGAGATTCTCAACGGCATCGATTAGTGAGATTCTCAAAGGGATCGAGTATTGAGAGTGAGATTCTCAAAGGGATCGAGTAGAGTGAGATTCTCAAATTGATCGAGTAGCGTGAGATTCTCAAAGGGATCGAGTAGAGTGAGATTCTCAAAGGGATCGAGTAGAGTGAGATTCTCAAATGCATCGGTAGAGTGAGATTCTCAAAGGGATCGAGTAGAGTGAGATTCTCAAATTGATCCAGTAGAGTGAGATTCTCAAATAGATCGATTAGAGTGAGATTCTCAAATAGATCGATTAGAGTGAGATTCTCAAATAGATCGATTAGAGTGAGATTCTCAAATAGATCGAGTAGAGTAAGACCTCAAAGAGATCGAGTAGAGTGAGATTCTCAAATAGATCGATTAGAGTGAGATTCTCAAATAGATCGATTAGAGTGAGATTCTCAAATAGATCGATTAGAGTGAGATTCTCAAATAGATCGATTAGAGTGAGATTCTCAAATAGATCGATTAGAGTGAGATTCTCAAATAGATCGATTAGAGTGAGATTCTCAAATAGATCGATTAGAGTGAGATTCTCAAATAGATCGATTAGAGTGAGATTCTCAAATAGATCGATTAGAGTGAGATTCTCAAATAGATCGATTAGAGTGAGATTCTCAAATAGATCGAGTAGAGTAAGACTCAAAGAGATCAAGTAGAGTGAGATTCTCAAAAGGATTGAGTAGAGTAAGACCTCAAAGAGATCGAGTAGAGTGAGATTCTCAACGGCATCGATTAGTGAGATTCTCAAAGGGATCGAGTAGAGTGAGATTCTCAAAGAGATCGAGTAGAGTGAGATTCTCAACGGCATCGATTAGTGAGATTCTCAAAGGGATCGAGTAGAGTGAGATTCTCAAATTGATCGAGTAGAGTGAGATTCTCAAAGGGATCGAGTAGAGTGAGATTCTCAAAGGGATCGAGTAGAGTGAGATTCTCAAATGCATCGGTAGAGTGAGATTCTCAAATGCATCGGTAGAGTGAGATTCTCAAATGCATCGGTAGAGTGAGATTCTCAAAGGGATCGAGTAGAGTGAGATTCTCAAATAGATCGATTAGAGTGAGATTCTCAAATAGATCGATTAGAGTGAGATTCTCAAAGGGATCGAGTAGAGTGAGATTCTCAAATAGATCGATTAGAGTGAGATTCTCAAATAGATCGATTAGAGTGAGATTCTCAAATAGATCGATTAGAGTGAGATTCTCAAATAGATCGATTAGAGTGAGATTCTCAAATAGATCGATTAGAGTGAGATTCTCAAATTGATCGAGTAGAGTGAGATTCTCAAATAGATCGAGTAGAGTGAGATTCTCAAAGGGATCGAGTAGAGTGAGATTCTCAAATAGATCGATTAGAGTGAGATTCTCAAATAGATCGATTAGAGTGAGATTCTCAAATAGATCGATTAGAGTGAGATTCTCAAATAGATCGAGTAGAGTGAGATTCTCAAATAGATCGAGTAGAGTAAGACTCAAAGAGATCAAGTAGAGTGAGATTCTCAAAAGGATTGAGTAGAGTAAGACCTCAAAGCGATCGAGTAGAGTGAGATTCTCAAAGGGAACGAGTAGAGTAAGATTCTCAAAGGGATTAAGTAGAGTGAGATTCTCAAATAGATCGATTAGAGTGAGATTCTCAAATAGATCGATTAGAGTGAGATTCTCAAATAGATCGATTAGAGTGAGATTCTCAAATAGATCGATTAGAGTGAGATTCTCAAATAGATCGATTAGAGTGAGATTCTCAAATAGATCGATTAGAGTGAGATTCTCAAATAGATCGATTAGAGTGAGATTCTCAAATAGATCGAGTAGAGTAAGACTCAAAGAGATCAAGTAGAGTGAGATTCTCAAAAGGATTGAGTAGAGTAAGACCTCAAACAGATCGAGTAGAGTGAGATTCTCAACGGCATCGATTAGTGAGATTCTCAAAGGGATCGAGTAGAGTGAGATTCTCAAAGAGATCGAGTAGAGTGAGATTCTCAACGGCATCGATTAGTGAGATTCTCAAAGGGATCGAGTAGAGTGAGATTCTCAAATTGATCGAGTAGAGTGAGATTCTCAAAGGGATCGAGTAGAGTGAGATTCTCAAAGGGATCGAGTAGAGTGAGATTCTCAAAGGGATCGAGTAGAGTGAGATTCTCAAATGCATCGGTAGAGTGAGATTCTCAAATGCATCGGTAGAGTGAGATTCTCAAATGCATCGGTAGAGTGAGATTCTCAAAGGGATCGAGTAGAGTGAGATTCTCAAATAGATCGATTAGAGTGAGATTCTCAAATAGATCGATTAGAGTGAGATTCTCAAAGGGATCGAGTAGAGTGAGATTCTCAAATAGATCGATTAGAGTGAGATTCTCAAATAGATCGATTAGAGTGAGATTCTCAAATAGATCGATTAGAGTGAGATTCTCAAATAGATCGATTAGAGTGAGATTCTCAAATAGATCGATTAGAGTGAGATTCTCAAATAGATCGATTAGAGTGAGATTCTCAAATAGATCGATTAGAGTGAGATTCTCAAATAGATCGAGTAGAGTGAGATTCTCAAATAGATCGAGTAGAGTAAGACTCAAAGAGATCAAGTAGAGTGAGATTCTCAAAAGGATTGAGTAGAGTAAGACCTCAAAGAGATCGAGTAGAGTGAGATTCTCAAAGGGAACGAGTAGAGTAAGATTCTCAAAGGGATTAAGTAGAGTGAGATTCTCAAATAGATCGAGTAGAGTAAGACTCAAAGAGATCAAGTAGAGTGAGATTCTCAAAAGGATTGAGTAGAGTAAGACCTCAAAGAGATCGAGTAGAGTGAGATTCTCAAAGGGATCGATTAGAGTGAGATTCTCAAAGGAATCGAGTAGAGTGAGATTCTCAAATAGATCGATTAGAGTGAGATTCTCAAAGAGATCGAGTAGAGTAAGATTCTCAAAGGGATTGAGTAGAGTGAGATTCTCAAATAGATCGAGTAGAGTAAGACTCAAAGAGATCGAGTAGAGTGAAATTCTCAAAGGGATGGATTAGAGTGAGATTCTCAAAGGAATCGAGTAGAGTGAGATTCTCAAATAGATCGATTATAGTGAGATTCTCAAAGGGATCAAGTATTGAGAGTGAGATTCTCAAATGGATTGTGTAGAGTGAGATTCTCAACGGCATCGATTAGTGAGATTCTCAAAGGGATCGAGTATTGAGAGTGAGATTCTCAAAGGATCGAGTAGAGTGAGATTCTCAAATTGATCGAGTAGAGTGAGATTCTCAAAGGGATCGAGTAGAGTGAGATTCTCAAAGGGATCAAGTAGAGTGAGATTCTCAAATGCATCGGTAGAGTGAGATTCTCAAATGCATCGGTAGAGTGAGATTCTCAAATAGATCGAGTAGAGTGAGATTCTCAAAGGGATCGAGTAGAGTGAGATTCTCAAATAGATCGATTAGAGTGAGATTCTCAAATAGATCGATTAGAGTGAGATTCTCAAAGGGATCGAGTAGAGTGAGATTCTCAAATAGATCGATTAGAGTGAGATTCTCAAATAGATCGAGTAGAGTAAGACCTCAAAGAGATCGAGTAGAGTGAGATTCTCAAATAGATCGATTAGAGTGAGATTCTCAAATAGATCGATTAGAGTGAGATTCTCAAATAGATCGATTAGAGTGAGATTCTCAAATAGATCGAGTAGAGTGAGATTCTCAAATAGATCGAGTAGAGTGAGATTCTCAAATAGATCGAGTAGAGTAAGACTCAAAGAGATCAAGTAGAGTGAGATTCTCAAAAGGATTGAGTAGAGTAAGACCTCAAAGAGATCGAGTAGAGTGAGATTCTCAAAGGGAACGAGTAGAGTAAGATTCTCAAAGGGATTAAGTAGAGTGAGATTCTCAAATAGATCGAGTAGAGTAAGACTCAAAGAGATCAAGTAGAGTGAGATTCTCAAAAGGATTGAGTAGAGTAAGACCTCAAAGAGATCGAGTAGAGTGAGATTCTCAAAGGGATCGATTAGAGTGAGTTTCTCAAAGGAATCGAGTAGAGTGAGATTCTCAAATAGATCGATTAGAGTGAGATTCTCAAAGAGATCGAGTAGAGTAAGATTCTCAAAGGGATTGAGTAGAGTGAGATTCTCAAATAGATCGAGTAGAGTAAGACTCAAAGAGATCGAGTAGAGTGAAATTCTCAAAGGGATCGATTAGAGTGAGATTCTCAAAGGAATCGAGTAGAGTGAGATTCTCAAATAGATCGATTATAGTGAGATTCTCAAAGGGATCAAGTATTGAGAGTGAGATTCTCAAATGGATTGTGTAGAGTGAGATTCTCAACGGCATCGATTAGTGAGATTCTCAAAGGGATCGAGTAGAGTGAGATTCTCAAAGGGATTGAGTAGAGTGAGATTCTCAAAAGGATCAAGTATTGAGAGTGAGATTCTCAAAAGGATTGAGTAGAGTGAGATTCTCAAAGGGATCAAGTATTGAGAGTGAGATTCTCAAATGGATTGTGTAGAGTGAGATTCTCAACGGCATCGATTAGTGAGATTCTCAAAGGGATCGAGTATTGAGAGTGAGATTCTCAAAGGGATCGAGTAGAGTGAGATTCTCAAATTGATCGAGTAGCGTGAGATTCTCAAAGGGATCGAGTAGAGTGAGATTCTCAAAGGGATCGAGTAGAGTGAGATTCTCAAATGCATCGGTAGAGTGAGATTCTCAAAGGGATCGAGTAGAGTGAGATTCTCAAATAGATCGATTAGAGTGAGATTCTCAAATAGATCGATTAGAGTGAGATTCTCAAATAGATCGATTAGAGTGAGATTCTCAAATAGATCGAGTAGAGTAAGACTCAAAGAGATCAAGTAGAGTGAGATTCTCAAAAGGATTGAGTAGAGTAAGACCTCAAAGAGATCGAGTAGAGTGAGATTCTCAAAGGGATCGATTAGAGTGAGATTCTCAAAGGAATCGAGTAGAGTGAGATTCTCAAATAGATCGATTAGAGTGAGATTCTCAAAGAGATCGAGTAGAGTAAGATTCTCAAAGGGATTGAGTAGAGTGAGATTCTCAAATAGATCGAGTAGAGTAAGACTCAAAGAGATCGAGTAGAGTGAAATTCTCAAAGGGATCGATTAGAGTGAGATTCTCAAAGGAATCGAGTAGAGTGAGATTCTCAAATAGATCGATTATAGTGAGATTCTCAAAGGGATCAAGTATTGAGAGTGAGATTCTCAAATGGATTGTGTAGAGTGAGATTCTCAACGGCATCGATTAGTGAGATTCTCAAAGGGATCGAGTAGAGTGAGATTCTCAAAGGGATCAAGTATTGAGAGTGAGATTCTCAAAAAGATTGAGTAGAGTGAGATTCTCAAAAGGATCAAGTATTGAGAGTGAGATTCTCAAAAGGATTGAGTAGAGTGAGATTCTCAAAGGGATCAAGTATTGAGAGTGAGATTCTCAAATGGATTGTGTAGAGTGAGATTCTCAACGGCATCGATTAGTGAGATTCTCAAAGGGATCGAGTATTGAGAGTGAGATTCTCAAAGGGATCGAGTAGAGTGAGATTCTCAAATTGATCGAGTAGCGTGAGATTCTCAAAGGGATCGAGTAGAGTGAGATTCTCAAAGGGATCGAGTAGAGTGAGATTCTCAAATGCATCGGTAGAGTGAGATTCTCAAAGGGATCGAGTAGAGTGAGATTCTCAAATTGATCCAGTAGAGTGAGATTCTCAAATAGATCGATTAGAGTGAGATTCTCAAATAGATCGATTAGAGTGAGATTCTCAAATAGATCGATTAGAGTGAGATTCTCAAATAGATCGAGTAGAGTAAGACCTCAAAGAGATCGAGTAGAGTGAGATTCTCAAATAGATCGATTAGAGTGAGATTCTCAAATAGATCGATTAGAGTGAGATTCTCAAATAGATCGATTAGAGTGAGATTCTCAAATAGATCGATTAGAGTAAGATTCTCAAATAGATCGATTAGAGTGAGATTCTCAAATAGATCGATTAGAGTGAGATTCTCAAATAGATCGATTAGAGTGAGATTCTCAAATAGATCGATTAGAGTGAGATTCTCAAATAGATCGATTAGAGTGAGATTCTCAAATAGATCGATTAGAGTGAGATTCTCAAATAGATCGAGTAGAGTAAGACTCAAAGAGATCAAGTAGAGTGAGATTCTCAAAAGGATTGAGTAGAGTAAGACCTCAAAGAGATCGAGTAGAGTGAGATTCTCAACGGCATCGATTAGTGAGATTCTCAAAGGGATCGAGTAGAGTGAGATTCTCAAAGAGATCGAGTAGAGTGAGATTCTCAACGGCATCGATTAGTGAGATTCTCAAAGGGATCGAGTAGAGTGAGATTCTCAAATTGATCGAGTAGAGTGAGATTCTCAAAGGGATCGAGTAGAGTGAGATTCTCAAAGGGATCGAGTAGAGTGAGATTCTCAAATGCATCGGTAGAGTGAGATTCTCAAATGCATCGGTAGAGTGAGATTCTCAAATGCATCGGTAGAGTGAGATTCTCAAAGGGATCGAGTAGAGTGAGATTCTCAAATAGATCGATTAGAGTGAGATTCTCAAATAGATCGATTAGAGTGAGATTCTCAAAGGGATCGAGTAGAGTGAGATTCTCAAATAGATCGATTAGAGTGAGATTCTCAAATAGATCGATTAGAGTGAGATTCTCAAATAGATCGATTAGAGTGAGATTCTCAAATAGATCGATTAGAGTGAGATTCTCAAATAGATCGATTAGAGTGAGATTCTCAAATTGATCGAGTAGAGTGAGATTCTCAAATAGATCGAGTAGAGTGAGATTCTCAAAGGGATCGAGTAGAGTGAGATTCTCAAATAGATCGATTAGAGTGAGATTCTCAAATAGATCGATTAGAGTGAGATTCTCAAATAGATCGATTAGAGTGAGATTCTCAAATAGATCGAGTAGAGTGAGATTCTCAAATAGATCGAGTAGAGTAAGACTCAAAGAGATCAAGTAGAGTGAGATTCTCAAAAGGATTGAGTAGAGTAAGACCTCAAAGCGATCGAGTAGAGTGAGATTCTCAAAGGGAACGAGTAGAGTAAGATTCTCAAAGGGATTAAGTAGAGTGAGATTCTCAAATAGATCGATTAGAGTGAGATTCTCAAATAGATCGATTAGAGTGAGATTCTCAAATAGATCGATTAGAGTGAGATTCTCAAATAGATCGATTAGAGTGAGATTCTCAAATAGATCGATTAGAGTGAGATTCTCAAATAGATCGATTAGAGTGAGATTCTCAAATAGATCGATTAGAGTGAGATTCTCAAATAGATCGAGTAGAGTAAGACTCAAAGAGATCAAGTAGAGTGAGATTCTCAAAAGGATTGAGTAGAGTAAGACCTCAAACAGATCGAGTAGAGTGAGATTCTCAACGGCATCGATTAGTGAGATTCTCAAAGGGATCGAGTAGAGTGAGATTCTCAAAGAGATCGAGTAGAGTGAGATTCTCAACGGCATCGATTAGTGAGATTCTCAAAGGGATCGAGTAGAGTGAGATTCTCAAATTGATCGAGTAGAGTGAGATTCTCAAAGGGATCGAGTAGAGTGAGATTCTCAAAGGGATCGAGTAGAGTGAGATTCTCAAAGGGATCGAGTAGAGTGAGATTCTCAAATGCATCGGTAGAGTGAGATTCTCAAATGCATCGGTAGAGTGAGATTCTCAAATGCATCGGTAGAGTGAGATTCTCAAAGGGATCGAGTAGAGTGAGATTCTCAAATAGATCGATTAGAGTGAGATTCTCAAATAGATCGATTAGAGTGAGATTCTCAAAGGGATCGAGTAGAGTGAGATTCTCAAATAGATCGATTAGAGTGAGATTCTCAAATAGATCGATTAGAGTGAGATTCTCAAATAGATCGATTAGAGTGAGATTCTCAAATAGATCGATTAGAGTGAGATTCTCAAATAGATCGATTAGAGTGAGATTCTCAAATAGATCGATTAGAGTGAGATTCTCAAATAGATCGATTAGAGTGAGATTCTCAAATAGATCGAGTAGAGTGAGATTCTCAAATAGATCGAGTAGAGTAAGACTCAAAGAGATCAAGTAGAGTGAGATTCTCAAAAGGATTGAGTAGAGTAAGACCTCAAAGAGATCGAGTAGAGTGAGATTCTCAAAGGGAACGAGTAGAGTAAGATTCTCAAAGGGATTAAGTAGAGTGAGATTCTCAAATAGATCGAGTAGAGTAAGACTCAAAGAGATCAAGTAGAGTGAGATTCTCAAAAGGATTGAGTAGAGTAAGACCTCAAAGAGATCGAGTAGAGTGAGATTCTCAAAGGGATCGATTAGAGTGAGATTCTCAAAGGAATCGAGTAGAGTGAGATTCTCAAATAGATCGATTAGAGTGAGATTCTCAAAGAGATCGAGTAGAGTAAGATTCTCAAAGGGATTGAGTAGAGTGAGATTCTCAAATAGATCGAGTAGAGTAAGACTCAAAGAGATCGAGTAGAGTGAAATTCTCAAAGGGATGGATTAGAGTGAGATTCTCAAAGGAATCGAGTAGAGTGAGATTCTCAAATAGATCGATTATAGTGAGATTCTCAAAGGGATCAAGTATTGAGAGTGAGATTCTCAAATGGATTGTGTAGAGTGAGATTCTCAACGGCATCGATTAGTGAGATTCTCAAAGGGATCGAGTATTGAGAGTGAGATTCTCAAAGGGATCGAGTAGAGTGAGATTCTCAAATTGATCGAGTAGCGTGAGATTCTCAAAGGGATCGAGTAGAGTGAGATTCTCAAAGGGATCGAGTAGAGTGAGATTCTCAAATGCATCGGTAGAGTGAGATTCTCAAAGGGATCGAGTAGAGTGAGATTCTCAAATTGATCGAGTAGAGTGAGATTCTCAAATAGATCGATTAGAGTGAGATTCTCAAATAGATCGATTAGAGTGAGATTCTCAAATAGATCGAGTAGAGTGAGATTCTCAAATGCATCGGTAGAGTGAGATTCTCAAAGGGATCGAGTAGAGTGAGAATCTCAAATGCATCGGTAGAGTGAGATTCTCAAAGGGATCGAGTAGAGTGAGATTCTCAAATTGATCGAGTAGAGTGAGATTCTCAAATAGATCGAGTAGAGTGAGATTCTCAAATAGATCGATTAGAGTGAGATTCTCAAATAGATCGATTAGAGTGAGATTCTCAAATAGATCGATTAGAGTGAGATTCTCAAAGGGAACGAGTAGAGTGAGATTCTCAAATAGATCGATTAGAGTGAGATTCTCAAATAGATCGATTAGAGTGAGATTCTCAAATAGATCGATTAGAGTGAGATTCTCAAATAGATCGATTAGAGTGAGATTCTCAAATAGATCGAGTAGAGTAAGACCTCAAAGAGATCGAGTAGAGTGAGATTCTCAACGGCATCGATTAGTGAGATTCTCAAAGGGATCGAGTAGAGTGAGATTCTCAAATTGATCGAGTAGAGTGAGATTCTCAAAGGGATCGAGTAGAGTGAGATTCTCAAAGGGATCAAGTAGAGTGAGATTCTCAAATGCATCGGTAGAGTGAGATTCTCAAATGCATCGGTAGAGTGAGATTCTCAAATAGATCGAGTAGAGTGAGATTCTCAAAGGGATCGAGTAGAGTGAGATTCTCAAATAGATCGATTAGAGTGAGATTCTCAAATAGATCGATTAGAGTGAGATTCTCAAAGGGATCGAGTAGAGTGAGATTCTCAAATAGATCGATTAGAGTGAGATTCTCAAATAGATCGAGTAGAGTAAGACCTCAAAGAGATCGAGTAGAGTGAGATTCTCAAATAGATCGATTAGAGTGAGATTCTCAAATAGATCGATTAGAGTGAGATTCTCAAATAGATCGATTAGAGTGAGATTCTCAAATAGATCGAGTAGAGTGAGATTCTCAAATAGATCGAGTAGAGTGAGATTCTCAAATAGATCGAGTAGAGTAAGACTCAAAGAGATCAAGTAGAGTGAGATTCTCAAAAGGATTGAGTAGAGTAAGACCTCAAAGAGATCGAGTAGAGTGAGATTCTCAAAGGGAACGAGTAGAGTAAGATTCTCAAAGGGATTAAGTAGAGTGAGATTCTCAAATAGATCGAGTAGAGTAAGACTCAAAGAGATCAAGTAGAGTGAGATTCTCAAAAGGATTGAGTAGAGTAAGACCTCAAAGAGATCGAGTAGAGTGAGATTCTCAAAGGGATCGATTAGAGTGAGATTCTCAAAGGAATCGAGTAGAGTGAGATTCTCAAATAGATCGATTAGAGTGAGATTCTCAAAGAGATCGAGTAGAGTAAGATTCTCAAAGGGATTGAGTAGAGTGAGATTCTCAAATAGATCGAGTAGAGTAAGACTCAAAGAGATCGAGTAGAGTGAAATTCTCAAAGGGATCGATTAGAGTGAGATTCTCAAAGGAATCGAGTAGAGTGAGATTCTCAAATAGATCGATTATAGTGAGATTCTCAAAGGGATCAAGTATTGAGAGTGAGATTCTCAAATGGATTGTGTAGAGTGAGATTCTCAACGGCATCGATTAGTGAGATTCTCAAAGGGATCGAGTAGAGTGAGATTCTCAAAGGGATTGAGTAGAGTGAGATTCTCAAAAGGATCAAGTATTGAGAGTGAGATTCTCAAAAGGATTGAGTAGAGTGAGATTCTCAAAGGGATCAAGTATTGAGAGTGAGATTCTCAAATGGATTGTGTAGAGTGAGATTCTCAACGGCATCGATTAGTGAGATTCTCAAAGGGATCGAGTATTGAGAGTGAGATTCTCAAAGGGATCGAGTAGAGTGAGATTCTCAAATTGATCGAGTAGCGTGAGATTCTCAAAGGGATCGAGTAGAGTGAGATTCTCAAAGGGATCGAGTAGAGTGAGATTCTCAAAGGGATCGAGTAAAGTGAGATTCTCAAAGGGATCAAGTAGAGTGAGATTCTCAAATGCATCGGTAGAGTGAGATTCTCAAATGCATCGGTAGAGTGAGATTCTCAAATAGATCGAGTAGAGTGAGATTCTCAAAGGGATCGAGTAGAGTGAGATTCTCAAATAGATCGATTAGAGTGAGATTCTCAAATAGATCGATTAGAGTGAGATTCTCAAAGGGATCGAGTAGAGTGAGATTCTCAAATAGATCGATTAGAGTGAGATTCTCAAATAGATCGATTAGAGTGAGATTCTCAAATAGATCGATTAGAGTGAGATTCTCAAATAGATCGATTAGAGTGAGATTCTCAAATAGATCGATTAGAGTGAGATTCTCAAATAGATCGATTAGAGTGAGATTCTCAAAGGGATCGAGTAGAGTGAGATTCTCAAATAGATCGATTAGAGTGAGATTCTCAAATAGATCGATTAGAGTGAGATTCTCAAATAGATCGATTAGAGTGAGATTCTCAAATAGATCGATTAGAGTGAGATTCTCAAATAGATCGATTAGAGTGAGATTCTCAAATAGATCGATTAGAGTGAGATTTTCAAAGGAATCGAGTAGAGTGAGATTCTCAAATAGATCGATTAGAGTGAGATTCTCAAATAGATCGATTAGAGTGAGATTCTCAAATAGATCGATTAGAGTGAGATTCTCAAATAGATCGAGTAGAGTAAGACCTCAAAGAGATCGAGTAGAGTGAGATTCTCAAATAGATCGAGTAGAGTGAGATTCTCAAATGCATCGGTAGAGTGAGATTCTCAAAGGGATCGAGTAGAGTGAGATTCTCAAATGCATCGGTAGAGTGAGATTCTCAAAGGGATCGAGTAGAGTGAGATTCTCAAATAGATCGATTAGAGTGAGATTCTCAAATTGATCGAGTAGAGTAAGACTCAAAGAGATCAAGTAGAGTGAGATTCTCAAAAGGATTGAGTAGAGTAAGACCTCAAAGAGATTGAGTAGAGTGAGATTCTCAACGGCATCGATTAGTGAGATTCTCAAAAGGATTGAGTAGAGTAAGACCTCAAAGAGATTGAGTAGAGTGAGATTCTCAACGGCATCGATTAGTGAGATTCTCAAAGGGATCGAGTAGAGTAAGACCTCAAAGAGATCGAGTAGAGTGAGATTCTCAACGGCATCGATTAGTGAGATTCTTAAAGGGATCGAGTAGAGTGAGATTCTCAAATTGATCGAGTAGAGTGAGATTCTCAAAGGGATCGAGTAGAGTGAGATTCTCAAAGGGATCGAGTAGAGTGAGATTCTCAAATGCATCGGTAGAGTGGGATTCTCAAATGCATCGGTAGAGTGAGATTCTCAAATGCATCGGTAGAGTGAGATTCTCAAAGGGATCGAGTAGAGTGAGATTCTCAAATAGATCGATTAGAGTGAGATTCTGAAATAGATCGATTAGAGTGAGATTCTCAAAGGGATCGAGTAGAGTGAGATTCTCAAATGCATCGGTAGAGTGAGATTCTCAAAGGGATCGAGTAGAGTGAGATTCTCAAATTGATCGAGTAGCGTGAGATTCTCAAAGGGATCGAGTAGAGTGAGATTCTCAAAGGGATCGAGTAGAGTGAGATTCTCAAATGCATCGGTAGAGTGAGATTCTCAAAGGGATCGAGTAGAGTGAGATTCTCAAATTGATCGAGTAGAGTGAGATTCTCAAATAGATCGATTAGAGTGAGATTCTCAAATAGATCGATTAGAGTGAGATTCTCAAATAGATCGATTAGAGTGAGATTCTCAAATAGATCGAGTAGAGTAAGACCTCAAAGAGATCGAGTAGAGTGAGATTCTCAAATAGATCGATTAGAGTGAGATTCTCAAAAGAATCGAGTAGAGTGAGATTCTCAAATAGATCGATTAGAGTGAGATTCTCAAATAGATCGATTAGAGTGAGATTCTCAAATAGATCGAGTAGAGTGAGATTCTCAAATAGATCGAGTAGAGTAAGACTCAAAGAGATCGAGTAGAGTGAGATTCTCAAATAGATCGAGTAGAGTGAGATTCTCAAATGCATCGGTAGAGTGAGATTCTCAAAGGGATCGAGTAGAGTGAGAATCTCAAATGCATCGGTAGAGTAAGATTCTCAAAGGGATCGAGTAGAGTGAGATTCTCAAATTGATCGAGTAGAGTGAGATTCTCAAATAGATCGAGTAGAGTGAGATTCTCAAAGGGATCGAGTAGAGTGAGATTCTCAAATAGATCGATTAGAGTGAGATTCTCAAATAGATCGATTAGAGTGAGATTCTCAAATAGATCGATTAGAGTGAGATTCTCAAAGGGAACGAGTAGAGTGAGATTCTCAAATAGATCGATTAGAGTGAGATTCTCAAATAGATCGATTAGAGTGAGATTCTCAAATAGATCGATTAGAGTGAGATTCTCAAATAGATCGATTAGAGTGAGATTCTCAAATAGATCGAGTAGAGTAAGACCTCAAAGAGATCGAGTAGAGTGAGATTCTCAACGGCATCGATTAGTGAGATTCTCAAAGGGATCGAGTAGAGTAAGACCTCAAAGAGATCGAGTAGAGTGAGATTCTCAACGGCATCGATTAGTGAGATTCTCAAAGGGATCGAGTAGAGTGAGATTCTCAAATTGATCGAGTAGAGTGAGATTCTCAAAGGGATCGAGTAAAGTGAGATTCTCAAAGGGATCAAGTAGAGTGAGATTCTCAAATGCATCGGTAGAGTGAGATTCTCAAATGCATCGGTAGAGTGAGATTCTCAAATAGATCGAGTAGAGTGAGATTCTCAAAGGGATCGAGTAGAGTGAGATTCTCAAATAGATCGATTAGAGTGAGATTCTCAAATAGATCGATTAGAGTGAGATTCTCAAAGGGATCGAGTAGAGTGAGATTCTCAAATAGATCGATTAGAGTGAGATTCTCAAATAGATCGATTAGAGTGAGATTCTCAAATAGATCGATTAGAGTGAGATTCTCAAATAGATCGATTAGAGTGAGATTCTCAAATAGATCGATTAGAGTGAGATTCTCAAATAGATCGATTAGAGTGAGATTTTCAAAGGAATCGAGTAGAGTGAGATTCTCAAATAGATCGATTAGAGTGAGATTCTCAAATAGATCGATTAGAGTGAGATTCTCAAATAGATCGATTAGAGTGAGATTCTCAAATAGATCGAGTAGAGTAAGACCTCAAAGAGATCGAGTAGAGTGAGATTCTCAAATAGATCGAGTAGAGTGAGATTCTCAAATGCATCGGTAGAGTGAGATTCTCAAAGGGATCGAGTAGAGTGAGATTCTCAAATGCATCGGTAGAGTGAGATTCTCAAAGGGATCGAGTAGAGTGAGATTCTCAAATAGATCGATTAGAGTGAGATTCTCAAATTGATCGAGTAGAGTAAGACTCAAAGAGATCAAGTAGAGTGAGATTCTCAAAAGGATTGAGTAGAGTAAGACCTCAAAGAGATTGAGTAGAGTGAGATTCTCAACGGCATCGATTAGTGAGATTCTCAAAAGGATTGAGTAGAGTAAGACCTCAAAGAGATTGAGTAGAGTGAGATTCTCAACGGCATCGATTAGTGAGATTCTCAAAGGGATCGAGTAGAGTAAGACCTCAAAGAGATCGAGTAGAGTGAGATTCTCAACGGCATCGATTAGTGAGATTCTCAAAGGGATCGAGTAGAGTGAGATTCTCAAATTGATCGAGTAGAGTGAGATTCTCAAAGGGATCGAGTAGAGTGAGATTCTCAAAGGGATCGAGTAGAGTGAGATTCTCAAATGCATCGGTAGAGTGGGATTCTCAAATGCATCGGTAGAGTGAGATTCTCAAATGCATCGGTAGAGTGAGATTCTCAAAGGGATCGAGTAGAGTGAGATTCTCAAATAGATCGATTAGAGTGAGATTCTCAAATAGATCGATTAGAGTGAGATTCTCAAAGGGATCGAGTAGAGTGAGATTCTCAAATGCATCGGTAGAGTGAGATTCTCAAAGGGATCGAGTAGAGTGAGATTCTCAAATTGATCGAGTAGAGTGAGATTCTCAAATAGATCGATTAAAGTGAGATTCTCAAATAGATCGATTAGAGTGAGATTCTCAAATAGATCGATTAGAGTGAGATTCTCAAATAGATGGAGTAGAGTAAGACCTCAAAGAGATCGAGTAGAGTGAGATTCTCAAATAGATCGAGTAGAGTGAGATTCTCAAATGCATCGGTAGAGTGAGATTCTCAAAGGGATCGAGTAGAGTGAGATTCTCAAATGCATCGGTAGAGTGAGATTCTCAAAGGGATCGAGTAGAGTGAGATTCTCAAATTGATCGAGTAGAGTGAGATTCTCAAATTGATCGAGTAGAGTGAGATTCTCAAATAGATCGAGTAGAGTGAGATTCTCAAAGGGATCGAGTAGAGTGAGATTCTCAAATAGATCGATTAGAGTGAGATTCTCAAATAGATCGATTAGAGTGAGATTCTCAAAGGGAACGAGTAGAGTGAGATTCTCAAATAGATCGATTAGAGTGAGATTCTCAAATAGATCGATTAGAGTGAGATTCTCAAATAGATCGAGTAGAGTAAGACCTCAAAGAGATCGAGTAGAGTGAGATTCTCAAATAGATCGATTAGAGTGAGATTCTCAAATAGATCGATTAGAGTGAGATTCTCAAATAGATCGATTAGAGTGAGATTCTCAAATAGATCGATTAGAGTGAGATTCTCAAATAGATCGAGTAGAGTGAGATTCTCAAATAGATCGAGTAGAGTAAGACTCAAAGAGATCGAGTAGAGTGAGATTCTCAAATAGATCGAGTAGAGTGAGATTCTCAAATGCATCGGTAGAGTGAGATTCTCAAAGGGAGCGAGTAGAGTGAGATTCTTAAAGGGATCGAGTAGAGTGAGATTCTCAAATTGATCGAGTAGAGTGAGATTCTCAAATTGATCGAGTAGAGTGAGATTCTCAAATAGATCGAGTAGAGTGAGATTCTCAAAGGGATCGAGTAGAGTGAGATTCTCAAAGGGATCGAGTAGAGTGAGATTCTCAAATGCATCGGTAGAGTGAGATTCTCAAATGCATCGGTAGAGTGAGATTCTCAAATAGATCGAGTAGAGTGAGATTCTCAAAGGGATCGAGTAGAGTGAGATTCTCAAATAGATCGATTAGAGTGAGATTCTCAAATAGATCGATTAGAGTGAGATTCTCAAAGGGAACGAGTAGAGTGAGATTCTCAAATAGATCGATTAGAGTGAGATTCTCAAATAGATCGATTAGAGTGAGATTCTCAAATAGATCGATTAGAGTGAGATTCTCAAATAGATCGATTAGAGTGAGATTCTCAAATAGATCAAGTAGAGTAAGACCTCAAAGAGATCGAGTAGAGTGAGATTCTCAACGGCATCGATTAGTGAGATTCTCAAAGGGATCGAGTAGAGTAAGACCTCAAAGAGATCGAGTAGAGTGAGATTCTCAACGGCATCGATTAGTGAGATTCTCAAAGGGATCGAGTAGAGTGAGATTCTCAAATTGATCGAGTAGAGTGAGATTCTCAAAGGGATCGAGTAGAGTGAGATTCTCAAAGGGATCGAGTAGAGTGAGATTCTCAAATGCATCGGTAGAGTGAGATTCTCAAATGCATCGGTAGAGTGAGATTCTCAAATAGATCGAGTAGAGTGAGATTCTCAAAGGGATCGAGTAGAGTGAGATTCTCAAATAGATCGATTAGAGTGAGATTCTCAAATAGATCGATTAGAGTGAGATTCTCAAAGGGATCGAGTAGAGTGAGATTCTCAAATAGATCGATTAGAGTGAGATTCTCAAATAGATCGATTAGAGTGAGATTCTCAAATAGATCGATTAGAGTGAGATTCTCAAATAGATCGATTAGAGTGAGATTCTCAAATAGATCGATTAGAGTGAGATTCTCAAAGGGATCGAGTAGAGTGAGATTCTCAAATAGATCGATTAGAGTGAGATTCTCAAATAGATCGATTAGAGTGAGATTCTCAAATAGATCGATTAGAGTGAGATTCTCAAATAGATTGATTAGAGTGAGATTCTCAAATAGATCGATTAGAGTGAGATTCTCAAATAGATCGATTAGAGTGAGATTCTCAAAAAGATCGATTAGAGTGAGATTCTCAAATAGATCGAGTAGAGTAAGACTCAAAGAGATCAAGTAGAGTGAGATTCTCAAAAGGATTGAGTAGAGTAAGACCTCAAAGAGATCGAGTAGAGTGAGATTCTCAACGGCATCGATTAGTGAGATTCTCAAAGGGATCGAGTAGAGTAAGACCTCAAAGAGATCGAGTAGAGTGAGATTCTCAACGGCATCGATTAGTGAGATTCTCAAAGGGATCGAGTAGAGTGAGATTCTCAAATTGATCGAGTAGAGTGAGATTCTCAAAGGGATCGAGTAGAGTGAGATTCTCAAAGGGATCGAGTAGAGTGAGATTCTCAAAGGGAACGAGTAGAGTAAGATTCTCAAAGGGATCGATTAGAGTGAGATTCTCAAAGGAATCGAGTAGAGTGAGATTCTCAAATAGATCGATTAGAGTGAGATTCTCAAAGAGATCGAGTAGAGTAAGATTCTCAAAGGGATTGAGTAGAGTGAGATTCTCAAATAGATCGAGTAGAGTAAGACTCGAAGAGATCGAGTAGAGTGAGATTCTCAAAGGGATCGATTAGAGTGAGATTCTCAAAGGAATCGAGTAGAGTGAGATTCTCAAATAGATCGATTATAGTGAGATTCTCAAAGGGATCAAGTATTGAGAGTGAGATTCTCAAATGGATTGTGTAGAGTGAGATTCTCAACGGCATCGATTAGTGAGATTCTCAAAGGGATCGAGTAGAGTGAGATTCTCAAAGGGATCAAGTATTGAGAGTGAGATTCTCAAAAGGATTGAGTAGAGTGAGATTCTCAAAAGGATCAAGTATTGAGAGTGAGATTCTCAAAAGGATTGAGTAGAGTGAGATTCTCAAAGGGATCAAGTATTGAGAGTGAGATTCTCAAATGGATTGTGTAGAGTGAGATTCTCAACAGCATCGATTAGTGAGATTCTCAAAGGGATCGAGTATTGAGAGTGAGATTCTCAAAGGGATCGAGTAGAGTGAGATTCTCAAATTGATCGAGTAGCGTGAGATTCTCAAAGGGATCGAGTAGAGTGAGATTCTCAAATAGATCGATTAGAGTGAGATTCTCAAAGGGATCGAGTAGAGTGAGATTCTCAAATTGATCGAGTAGCGTGAGATTCTCAAATAGATCGATTAGAGTGAGATTCTCAAAGGGATCGAGTAGAGTGAGATTCTCAAATGGATTGTGTAGAGTGAGATTCTCAAATGCATCGGTAGAGTGAGATTCTCAAAGGGATCGAGTAGAGTGAGATTCTCAAATTGATCGAGTAGAGTGAGATTCTCAAATAGATCGAGTAGAGTGAGATTCTCAAATAGATCGAGTAGAGTGAGATTCTCAAATTGATCGAGTAGAGTGAGATTCTCAAATTGATCGAGTAGAGTGAGATTCTCAAATGCATCGGTAGAGTGAGATTCTCAAAGGGATCGATTAGAGTGAGATTCTCAAATGCATCGGTAGAGTGAGATTCTCAAATGCATCGGTAGAGTGAGATTCTCAAATGCATCGGTAGAGTGAGATTCTCAAAAGGATCGAGTAGAGTGAGATTCTCAAATGCATCGGTAGAGTGAGATTCTCAAAGGGATCGAGTAGAGTGAGATTCTCAAATTGATCGAGTAGAGTGAGATTCTCAAATTCATCGAGTAGAGTGGGATTCTCAAATAGATCGAGTAGAGTGAGATTCTCAAAGGGATCGAGTAGAGTGAGATTCTCAAATAGATCGATTAGAGTGAGATTCTCAAAGGGATCGAGTAGAGTGAGATTCTCAAATAGATCGATTAGAGTGAGATTCTCAAATAGATCGATTAGAGTGAGATTCTCAAATAGATCGATTAGAGTGAGATTCTCAAATAGATCGATTAGAGTGAGATTCTCAAATAGATCGATTAGAGTGAGATTCTCAAATAGATCGATTAGAGTGAGATTCTCAAATAGATCGAGTAGAGTAAGACTCAAAGAGATCAAGTAGAGTGAGATTCTCAAAAGGATTGAGTAGAGTAAGACCTCAAAGAGATCGAGTAGAGTGAGATTCTCAACGGCATCGATTAGTGAGATTCTCAAAGGGATCGAGTAGAGTGAGATTCTCAAAGAGATCGAGTAGAGTGAGATTCTCAACGGCATCGATTAGTGAGATTCTCAAAGGGATCGAGTAGAGTGAGATTCTCAAATTGATCGAGTAGAGTGAGATTCTCAAAGGGATCGAGTAGAGTGAGATTCTCGAAGGGATCGAGTAGAGTGAGATTCTCAAATGCATCGGTAGAGTGAGATTCTCAAATGCATCGGTAGAGTGAGATTCTCAAATGCATCGGTAGAGTGAGATTCTCAAAGGGATCGAGTAGAGTGAGATTCTCAAATAGATCGATTAGAGTGAGATTCTCAAATAGATCGATTAGAGTGAGATTCTCAAATAGATCGATTAGAGTGAGATTCTCAAATAGATCGATTAGAGTGAGATTCTCAAATAGATCGATTAGAGTGAGATTCTCAAATAGATCGATTAGAGTGAGATTCTCAAATAGATCGAGTAGAGTGAGATTCTCAAATAGATCGATTAGAGTGAGATTCTCAAATAGATCGATTAGAGTGAGATTCTCAAATAGATCGAGTAGAGTAAGACCTCAAAGAGATCGAGTAGCGTGAGATTCTCAAATAGATCGATTAGAGTGAGATTCTCAAATAGATCGATTAGAGTGAGATTCTCAAATAGATCGATTAGAGTGAGATTCTCAAATAGATCGATTAGAGTGAGATTCTCAAATAGATCGAGTAGAGTGAGATTCTCAAATAGATCGAGTAGAGTAAGACTCAAAGAGATCAAGTAGAGTGAGATTCTCAAAAGGATTGAGTAGAGTAAGACCTCAAAGAGATCGAGTAGAGTGAGATTCTCAAAGGGATCGATTAGAGTGAGATTCTCAAAGGAATCGAGTAGAGTGAGATTCTCAAATAGATCGATTAGAGTGAGATTCTCAAAGAGATCGAGTAGAGTAAGATTCTCAAAGGGATTGAGTAGAGTGAGATTCTCAAAGAGATCGAGTAGAGTAAGATTCTCAAAGGGATTGAGTAGAGTGAGATTCTCAAAGGGATCGATTAGAGTGAGATTCTCAAAGGAATCGAGTAGAGTGAGATTCTCAAATAGATCGATTATAGTGAGATTCTCAAAGGGATCAAGTATTGAGAGTGAGATTCTCAAATGGATTGTGTAGAGTGAGATTCTCAACGGCATCGATTAGTGAGATTCTCAAAGGGATCGAGTAGAGTGAGATTCTCAAAGGGATCAAGTATTGAGAGTGAGATTCTCAAAAGGATTGAGTAGAGTGAGATTCTCAAAAGGATCAAGTATTGAGAGTGAGATTCTCAAAAGGATTGAGTAGAGTGAGATTCTCAAAGGGATCAAGTATTGAGAGTGAGATTCTCAAATGGATTGTGTAGAGTGAGATTCTCAACGGCATCGATTAGTGAGATTCTCAAAGGGATCGAGTATTGAGAGTGAGATTCTCAAAGGGATCGAGTAGAGTGAGATTCTCAAATTGATCGAGTAGCGTGAGATTCTCAAAGGGATCGAGTAGAGTGAGATTCTCAAAGGGATCGAGTAGAGTGAGATTCTCAAATGCATCGGTAGAGTGAGATTCTCAAAGGGATCGAGTAGAGTGAGATTCTCAAATTGATCGAGTAGAGTGAGATTCTCAAATAGATCGATTAGAGTGAGATTCTCAAATAGATCGATTAGAGTGAGATTCTCAAATAGATCGATTAGAGTGAGATTCTCAAATAGATCGAGTAGAGTAAGACCTCAAAGAGATCGAGTAGAGTGAGATTCTCAAATAGATCGATTAGAGTAAGATTCTCAAAGGAATCGAGTAGAGTGAGATTCTCAAATAGATCGATTAGAGTGAGATTCTCAAATAGATCGATTAGAGTGAGATTCTCAAATAGATCGAGTAGAGTGAGATTCTCAAATAGATCGAGTAGAGTAAGACTCAAAGAGATCGAGTAGAGTGAGATTCTCAAATAGATCGAGTAGAGTGAGATTCTCAAATGCATCGGTAGAGTGAGATTCTCAAAGGGATCGAGTAGAGTGAGAATCTCAAATGCATCGGTAGAGTGAGATTCTCAAAGGGATCGAGTAGAGTGAGATTCTCAAATTGATCGAGTAGAGTGAGATTCTCAAATAGATCGAGTAGAGTGAGATTCTCAAAGGGATCGAGTAGAGTGAGATTCTCAAATAGATCGATTAGAGTGAGATTCTCAAATAGATCGATTAGAGTGAGATTCTCAAATAGATCGATTAGAGTGAGATTCTCAAAGGGAACGAGTAGAGTGAGATTCTCAAATAGATCGATTAGAGTGAGATTCTCAAATAGATCGATTAGAGTGAGATTCTCAAAGGGATCGAGTAGAGTGAGATTCTCAAATTGATCGAGTAGAGTGAGATTCTCAAAGGGATCGAGTAGAGTGAGATTCTCAAAGGGATCGAGTAGAGTGAGATTCTCAAATGCATCGGTAGAGTGAGATTCTCAAATGCATCGGTAGAGTGAGATTCTCAAATAGATCGAGTAGAGTGAGATTCTCAAAGGGATCGAGTAGAGTGAGATTCTCAAATAGATCGATTAGAGTGAGATTCTCAAATAGATCGATTAGAGTGAGATTCTCAAATAGATCGATTAGAGTGAGATTCTCAAATAGATCGATTAGAGTGAGATTCTCAAAGGGATCGAGTAGAGTGAGATTCTCAAATAGATCGATTAGAGTGAGATTCTCAAATAGATCGATTAGAGTGAGATTCTCAAATAGATCGATTAGAGTGAGATTCTCAAATAGATCGAGTAGAGTAAGACTCAAAGAGATCAAGTAGAGTGAGATTCTCAACGGCATCGATTAGTGAGATTCTCAAAGGGATCGAGTAGAGTAAGACCTCAAAGAGATCGAGTAGAGTGAGATTCTCAACGGCATCGATTAGTGAGATTCTCAAAGGGATCGAGTAGAGTGAGATTCTCATAGGGATCGAGTAGAGTGAGATTCTCAAATGCATCGGTAGAGTGAGATTCTCAAATGCATCGGTAGAGTGAGATTCTCAAATGCATCGGTAGAGTGAGATTCTCAAAGGGATCGAGTAGAGTGAGATTCTCAAATAGATCGATTAGAGTGAGATTCTCAAATAGATCGATTAGAGTGAGATTCTCAAATAGATCGATTAGAGTGAGATTCTCAAAGAGATCGAGTAGAGTGAGATTCTCAAATAGATCGAGTAGAGTGAGATTCTCAAATAGATCGATTAGAGTGAGATTCTCAAATAGATCGATTAGAGTGAGATTCTCAAATAGATCGATTAGAGTGAGATTCTCAAATAGATCGATTAGAGTGAGATTCTCAAATAGATCGATTAGAGTGAGATTCTCAAATAGATCGAGTAGAGTGAGATTCTCAAATAGATCGAGTAGAGTGAGATTCTCAAATAGATCGATTAGAGTGAGATTCTCAAATAGATCGAGTAGAGTGAGATTCTCAAATAGATCGATTAGAGTGAGATTCTCAAATAGATCGAGTAGAGTGAGATTCTCAAATAGATCGAGTAGAGTGAGATTCTCAAATAGATCGAGTAGAGTGAGATTCTCAAATAGATCGAGTAGAGTGAGATTCTCAAATAGATCGATTAGAGTGAGATTCTCAAATAGATCGATTAGAGTGAGATTCTCAAATAGATCGATTAGAGTGAGATTCTCAAATAGATCGAGTAGAGTGAGATTCTCAAATAGATCGAGTAGAGTAAGACTCAAAGAGATCGAGTAGAGTGAGATTCTCAACGGCATCGATTAGTGAGATTCTCAAAGGGATCGAGTAGAGTAAGACCTCAAAGAGATCGAGTAGAGTGAGATTCTCAACGGCATCGATTAGTGAGATTCTCAAAGGGATCGAGTAGAGTGAGATTCTCAAATTGATCGAGTAGAGTGAGATTCTCAAAGGGATCGAGTAGAGTGAGATTCTCAAAGGGATCGAGTAGAGTGAGATTCTCAAATGCATCGGTAGAGTGAGATTCTCAAATGCATCGGTAGAGTGAGATTCTCAAATGCATCGGTAGAGTGAGATTCTCAAAGGGATCGAGTAGAGTGAGATTCTCAAATGCATCGGTAGAGTGAGATTCTCAAATGCATCGGTAGAGTGAGATTCTCAAAGGGATCGAGTAGAGTGAGATTCTCAAATGCATCGGTAGAGTGAGATTCTCAATGGCATAGAATAGACTGTAATGCCTAGTTAGGCCAGACTGTGTGAATCAGCTATTAAAACTGTGCTTGAAATCGCAATGGAATCCCGCACTGGCACCCCCCCCCCCAGCATGTACGAGCTGCACATCATCAGCTTCGGCAACCGGCCCTACGCCCACAAAATCGCCAGCCTAATCGACCCGCAAAAGCGCTACTTCTCGCACAGAATTCTCAGCCGGGACGAGTGCTACAATCCGTTAACAAAGACTGCTAATTTAAAGTCTTTGTTCCCGCGCGGCGATCACATGATTGTCATCATTGACGACCGAGACGAGGTCTGGGACTCGATGCCCAGCCTGATCCACGTCAAGCCCTACCAGTTCTTCGAGGGCACCGAGGACATCAACTGTCCCCCCGGCTCAGCTGTCCCTGCGGCCAAGGCCGACCCGATGGACCTGGTGGAGAAGGCCATGGAGCACCAGCATCCGGACAAGAAAACGGAGCAGCAGGAGCAGGACCCTGATAAACCCGTCGAGTGGCCAGACAACGATAAGTGAGTAGCCCTAGATATCCCTAGATGAATATCCCTTGCCCAAAAAGTAATTCTTGTGTAAGACGTCCCTCAGTAACACTTATGTGGCGTTGTGCCTTATTTCCCCTAATCCAAGACATCTAACTAACACAAAAACTTCTAAATTGACATTCTTCCGACATTCCTAAATCGACATCCTTCATCCGACCTCGCTTAATCAATATCCTCCATCAAACCTCACTAAATCGACATCCTCTATCCGACCTTACTAAATCGACATCATTCATCCGACCTCACTAAATCGACATCCGTCATTCTACCTCACTAAATCGACATCTTTCATCCGACCTCACCAAATCGACATTCTCTTTACGACATCTCTTAACCGACATTATCTGTCCGACATCCCTAAATCGAAATTTCGTCTCCTATATACAAAATTTAGGTCTCGAATTCCTAAATTTAAATCCCCTAATCGTCTGACTGAAATCCCCCGCTCTGTACGTCAGGTACCTCTACCGTCTGGCCGACATCCTGACCGACATTCATGCCGATTACTATCGTCGATTGGACGCCTCGGCAGCGACCGACAGCCAAACGGCCGCCGGTTCGTCGGGCGCCACTACAAAACCGAAGCCGCCGCATTCGCGTGAAGTTTGCACGGAGCTGCGCGGCCGGGTGCTGCAAGGCTGTCGGCTGGTGTTCAGCGGCCTGTTCCCCACCAGCCTGCCGCCTGAGAAGAGCAAAGCCTATCAGATTGCCACCAGCCTGGGCGCTGTGGTCCAGGCCGACGTGCAGCTAGGGAGCAAGGTGCCGGAGGTAAGATTGATTGATTAATCACTGATTTGATTGATTGGTTGACTAACTATTAGATTGATACATTACATTGCTTAACTGTCTACTAAATTGATTGATTGATTAATTAAATGACTAATTAATTAATTGATTGATAGTTAGCTGACTGGTTGTTTATTAGATTGATAAATGGATTAACTGACTACTTAAATGATTGATTGATTTGTTAGCTGAATGGTTGATTATCAGATTGATATATTGATTAGCTCACTAATTGATTGATTGAGTGATGGACTAACTGACTAATTGATTTCTTGATTAATTTATTGATAAACTGTCTAATTGATCGACTCATAATTGATTGATTAACCGATTGATTGCTTGATTAATTAATTACCTGACTGATTGATTGATTGCTTGGCTGATTGATTGATTGACTAATTATTAGATTGATACATTGATTAACTGACTACTAAATTGATTAATTGATTAGTTGGCTGACTGTTTGACTATCAAATTGATATACTGATTAATTGATTGATTTATTTATTGCTTGACTGATTGATTGATTGGTTGAC
>CATNEM010000136.1:4867500-4997500 GCA_950096795.1 Macrostomum cliftonense | reverse complement strand
CAAATTGGGCAGGCGGGGCAGCAGGCTGCCGCTGATGCCGCTGCGAGTTTTCAGCAGCTTCAGGGCATTGACGGCGGCCTGAGGAGGGGTTGAGGACGTAAGTGACGCAAAGTAAGCAGTTTTTTCTTCATGAAAACACAAACTTAGACACCCGGACCTTATGACCAGCTAGCTGTGCGGCGCATCCGAGTGCTGTGTACAGCTGCTCACTGCTGACGAGCCTGGAGGGGCCTCAGCACCCACTCTAAATTTATCCAGCTCAAACTGGTACCCGATCTCAGTTAAGCGGACTGAAGCAATACAGGATTAAGTGCCTTGCTCGAGGGCACAAGTTATCTTCTAGAGCCGGGGCTCGAACCCACGACCTTCTGGTCCGATTATGCCCAAAACTGCTAGGCTAAAACTCCTTTTTAAAATCTTTAAAATTGATAGGTAAAAATTATCAAAAAATCAAGGGACATGGCCTACCACTGACTTCCTCCCGACTCTTAGGGGGGAACAGTTGCACCCTAGAGCACTTTATACGGTCATGCGCACCTGAATCCCGATGATATCCGCAATGTCGTTTCCCAGCGTGCTGTTCGACGAGTGCAGCGGCCCGTTCGGGTACAGCCTGTAGTTGCCGTAGCGACTGCGCACGCACTCCATCCGTTCCAGGTAGCCAGACTCGGTCTCGTTGTCCCAGAAGTGGCCGACGGCGCCCTGCAGGTCGATCTGATGGCCGATGTTGTCGAAGGAGTGGCCGATCTCGTGGCCGATGACGTAGCCGAGGCTGCCCAGGTTGATGTAGGCCGGGAAGCTGGGGTGATAGTACGGCGGCGCTAGGATCGCCATTGGGAAGATGATCTGGTTGCGCTCCACCCAGTTGAACGCATTCACCACCAGCGGGTTGATCTCCATGAACATGGTGACGGGGCTCAGGCCCGACATCACGTCGAAGTTCTTGTGGGCGTAGGCGCACAGGGCCAGGGAGAACAGCGTGCCGAAGCCCTGGTCCAGACGGCGCGGATCCAGCGACACTGAGCGATACTCGTCCAGAGTTGAGGCGTAGAAGGCCTTGATCTCGGCTTCGGAGAGCTCATCCAAACCGATGGATTCCTTCATTGCGTTGATCTTCCTGATGATGGCCTCCTTGCCAGCTGGCGTGATCCACGGCTGGCTGCGCACGCCACCGATGGCGGCCTCCTTGACGAGCGTCACCAGCTCGGTGACGTCCGTGAAGTCCTTCCGATGGTAGGCGGTCTGGTACATTCTCTCCAGGATCGGCTGCAGCAGAGTTTTTGTCCACAGAGCGCAGGTGGCCACGCCGTCGCTCTCGAAGCTCTCGACCACTTGGCGCTTGTATTTGCCCAGCCTCTCGGACTGCAGCTCCGCCGGGAAGAAGTTCTGAAAGCTGAGCAGCCAGTCGAACACCAGGAAGGTGACGTCGTCCGAGAATGTGGCGCCGTCATCGCCGGTTGAGTTGGCGAACACTGGGCGCGATTTTATGTAGGTGACGAAGCTGGTCACCTCCCTGATCGTGGGCGACTGCACCAGCGCGGCGGGGTCCACCCGCGCCTGCAGCAGCTCGTTGAAAAACCGGTGCCAAGAGAAGGGCGCGGTGCCCATCGAGGCGGCTGTGCAGGCCGCCAGCTCGTCGAGGTCCGACACCGTGTAGACGGCGTACGAACCGTTCCGCTGGGGGAGGCTGCATCCTGAGTCGCGGTAGGACCGGGGATCAAGGGAGTCCTTTATCCCCTTTGTCTCCGGGAAGGGCGATGACGAGGCTCGGCCGGCGAATGTCAGCAGCGGCGCGCCCGGCTCCGACTGGGCCAGGAATTTCAGGATGCGGCGGAACAGGGTGGCCTTCTCGCGCTTCTCGCTGCCGGACTTGCCGTAGTGCAGCAGGTACTTGCTGTCCACTGCCACCCTGGCTCTCGGCGTCCGCGTCAAGTTCAAGTCGTCCTTCTCCATCACGTCAATGGCGAAGTTGCGCGGCAGACTGACCGTCAGCAAGCCGCTGCCGCCGGTCTTCACCAAGGCGGCCAGAACCGTTTCCATGGCAACCTCTTGATTGCCGCCGCCGGCCAGCGCCCACAGCGTCTCGTTGAAATGATCGAAGACGCCTTTCAGGAAGCTGGTGCTGGTTAAAATTTCGTTGTTGGCGCTGTCGCTAAACGGGCCGGAGTCGCCGTTGCGCCGGTGCATCCACTGCCGGCAGGTGCGGTACAGCAGGCGCGTGAAGTTGAACAAGTCCGACATGTCCTTGTCCGGGTTGGTGGCCACCCGGTCCAGCACCAGCAGCTCGTAGATGTTCTTCTCGATGCCCTCGGACATCAGGCCCATGGTGTCCTCGAACAGCATGTCGCCGTCGCTGGCGGACATCTTCTTGGAGGTTCGCTGCGGATTGTACTTCACCACGTTGGGAAAGTTGCCGCAGGCGAAATTGAAGAAGTCCTGGCAGGGATCGGCGGACAGGTTCATGTGGCTGGTCATCTTGGCGGCCAGGGAGACGCACTCGACGCTCTGGCACGTGACGGGGATGGCCAGCTGGACGGGCAACTCGCTGGCGTTTCCATAGACTACGATGCGGGAAGCCGCGCCTGATGACATAATAAATGACGCAACGGTCAGGGCGGCAAGATAAAGGGCGCGAGACTGGCCTGCTGACGTCATGCTGCTGCTGCTGCTGCCGTCAATCTGACTAAGCTTTTGAATGTGAAATTCGGGAGTTGAAATTAATTAGGTACAAATAATTCTTGATTCACTACTCGTATCTGGATTGATCGAGTTAATCATGTAATAATAAACTTCCAGAAAGGGAATTCCAGTCCCCCATAGGGTACAGTCTCAAGGAAGTGGATATGAATAAGACGTAATATGAAACTTTCTGCTGTTGCTGTCTTATTTTGTATTTTTAATTTCTCAATTGATCTGTAGATATGTGACAAAGAAAGCCTGATCAAGTAAAATAGTCATTCATTTAGTTTTAATAAATTAGACTTTTCATAGCGGATGTTTACACCCTTTTATATGTAATTTGAAATTTGCTACGATAAGTCTATTGTGTAATTATGGTACTTACAATTAACACAACACAATACTAAGAAATTTACAATCTGGTAAATTCTGACTAAAGACACTACTTATTTTACAAATTAGAATCCGGAACTTAAATAAGCCATTGAATAATAATTTGATTAAACTAATAGCTTTTAGTACTTTTTTAGTCAAAAGCTGCTTCAATTCCCTATACAAAAACATTGACAAAATAAAATATCCACTCGCATTTCAACGTTTAAATCATTTTTCATAAACTCGTATTTTTTACTAATGCAAGTTGACTGGTGTGAATGTGTGCGCTCGCATTTCACACCATTCACATTCACACCTTCCATATTGCACTGTCGACTCAAAGCTTCTAATGATCTAGAAGCCGCTAAGTAGATTTCTGTAGCGAGAAAGAACAAAGAAATTAAACCGATAATTTAATAAATTCTCACCACTTCTCAGCTGCTAAAATGATGCGGTCTTTCCGTTTGTAAAATTCTGAATTTGAGCCGTTAAAATTAGCTATCTACAAGCTACGAAGTATTTATGTTAGTTTTGTTAACACAAACGGTCGCGCTAGGGCGGCAACATCAAAGCTGTTCAAAGCTGCAATTCGCTGCGTATTCAAACTTAATGAACAATTTGGCACCTCACAGACCAGCCTGGCTGACCTGCAAGTTCATCTGATCAAAATGAATTTGTTTTCAAATTCTTGCCTTCAGGCACAGTTGCAAGCCGGGTCATGATGTCACAGTGCATGCAGTGCAGAGTTTAATCAGATTTGCCACCTTTTCCGCTAAAGCTAGGGTTGGCACAACAATCTAAGAGGTCGGTACGTGGCGGCATCCATAGATCTGCTGGGCTGGAGCTGGAGGGCCGCAACACCCACCAACCACAAAAAAATTCCCAGCTCAAACTGATATTTGTCTCCCATTAATCTGGGACTCGAACCCACGACCTTCCGGTCATAAGGCAGATGCCCTTAGCCGGCAAGTTGCCAAAGAACAGAGACAAACAAAGCCAACGTCAAGCACTAGATTTATCAAAAGTTCGAAGCAACTGTGTGTCAAAAAGATCGAAAAAGCACTTGAATGCGACGACTCACTAACGAACGCAGACTTTCGTCAAATTTATTGCGACAATCAAACCAAGTCACGCTTGGAGAATTTTCGTGGCCAGACAACAAAAGTACGTCATTGTGTTTATTAATAAATTAGTTAATAAATAGAGAAAATGCACCCACACCACGCAGAGATGATAGAGAAAAAAACAAAGAATAGATGACTAATAAATGTCAAGCAAATCAGCCGCTTAAGATAAAATTTATTTTACTAACTTGAATAATCAAACAAATTTTATTAACGTCCGTAATTTAAAATATTTTGCTAAGGGCAACCGATTATAAACTAAATATAATATAATGAACTACGCATTAATTACAATAATAATTATTACATTTATTTTAAAAGCTAAACGCCAAAAATAAAAGTTAGAAAATAGACAGAAAATTTTGTGATATTTTTGTTCCGTTAGTTTAAAAAATGCCGTCTAGAAAAATAAAGTTAAAGAATCCTCATCAAGCTACTGATAGCTAGTAAGTAGCAAGCAAAGCGTTAATTGGTTATTATAAATTTAATTCGTTAGAAAAAATTGTAGTGAATGCAGACAAAAACATAAAAAATACAACACAGGAAATTTTTTATGGATTTTTTAGTTTGTAGTTTTCTTCAACAAAAATAGCATTTTTTGGAATTTTGTTTTACCGATCGATTCAATTTAATCAGTTGCTAGGGCGGCGGGTTCAGCGCAGGTCCATCACCATGCTCAGCAGGGCCATGCGGACGTACATGCCGTACTCAGCCTGTCTGAAGTAGGCAGCCCGACGGTCCGTGTCGAACAGCGGGTCGATCTCCTCCAGCCGAGGCAGCGGGTGCATCACGATGGCCCTCGGCTTGGCCCGGGACATCAGCTGCGGCGTCACCCGGAAGTGCCCGGCGGCCGCCTGGTAGGCCTCCGGCGTGGCGAAGCGCTCGCGCTGCACCCGGGTCATGTAGATGACGTCAGCCTGGGTGACCACCTCGGCCAGTTCGCTGGCGTCCTCCTGGGTGATGGCGTCGCCGTGCTTGGCCACGTAGTCCCGAACTTCAGCAGGCATGGAGAGGCCTGTCAGATGGGGAGGGGGGAAGCGGTGGGCATGGCTGGGATTCATACAAGGAAATCCGAAAAAAAAATTCAACAGACTTTAAAAGAGCCTAACAATGGAGCCCAATAGCCTAGCAACGAAATTAAAAGCTTAGCAACGGGTTATTAAGGCCTAGCAACGTGTTTTAAGAGCCTAGCAACGGGTTGTTAGAGCTTAGCAACGGGTTGTTAAAGCCTAGCAGCGTGTTGTTAGAGCCTAGCAACGGGTTGTTAGAGCCTAGCAATGGATTTTTAAAGATTAGCAACGGGTTTTTAAAGCCCAGCAACGGATTGTTAGAGCCTAGCAACGGATTGTTAGAGCCTAGCAACGGATTGTTAGAGCCTAGCAACGGATTGTTAGAGCCTAGCAACGGATTGTTAGAGCCTAGCAACGAATTGTTAGAGCCTAGTAACGGGTTGTTAGAGCCTAGCAACGGATTGCTAGTGCCTAGCAACGGATTGCTAGAGCCTAGCAACGGATTGTTAGAGCCTAGCAACGGATTGTTAAAGCCTAGCAACGGATTGTTAGAGCCTAGCAGCGGGTTGTTAGAGCCTAGCAATGGGTTGTTAGAGCCTAGCAAAGGGTTGTTAGAGCCCAGAAACGGGTTTTAAAAGCCTAGCAACGGGTTGCTAGAGCTTAGCAATGGGTTTTAAGACCCAGAAATGGTTTATAAAAGCAGAGCAACGGACCAGATCTTAGAAACATCGAAACTGAGGATATGGGAATAAATCCTACCGGGCGCAGCCACATAGATTAGCCGCAGCTCCTTGTACTGGCACAGCAGTCTGGCCAGCGAGTGCACCGTGCGACCGTGCAGAAGGTCGCCGACAAGAGCCACAGTGAGCCGATTGACGGTGCCGATCTCCTGCCGGATGGTGAACACGTCCAGCAGCGCCTGGGTGGGGTGCTCGCCGGCTCCGTCACCAGCGTTGATCACCGGCCTGCGGATTGTGGGGTGTTGGGGTTGAAATAGACAGACAGACAGACAGACAGACAGACAGACAGACAAACACACAGATAGACAGACAGACAGCCAGACAGACAGGCAGACAGACAGACAGACAGACAGACACATAGACAGACAGACAGACAGGCAGACAGACAGACAGACAGACACACAGTCAGGCAGGCAGACAGACAGACAGAAAGACAGACAAATAGACAGACAGACAGACAGACAGACAGACAGACAGAAAGACAGACAGACAGACAGACAGACAGAAAGACAGACAGATACACAGACAGAGCGACAGACAAGCAGACAGACACAAACAAAATGACAGACAGACAGACAGACAGACAGACAGACAGACAGACAGACAGACAGACAGACAGACAGAGAGAGAGACAGACAGACAGACAGACAGAGAGACAGACAGACAGACAGACACACAGACAGACAGACAGACAGACAGGCAGACAGACAGACAGACGGACAGACAGACAGACAGACAGACAGAGAGACAGACAGACAGACAGACAAACAGATACACAGACAGACAGACAGACACAGACAGACAGACTCAAGGACAGCCGCTGAAACAAACCTAACGCTGAAGCGGGCAGCCTCGGCCACGGTGCCCACATTGGGGTGGCGGACCACCACAGCGTCGGCATAGGAGGACATGATGCGCACGGAGTCGGCGAGACTCTCGCCCTTGACAGCCGAGCTGATGGCCTCGTTGAGGTACAGCACGGAGCCGCCGAGGCGCTGCATTGCGGCGGCAAACGAATTGGCGGTGCGGGTGCTGGGCTCGAAGAACATCAGCGCCAGGACGCGGCCGCGAGCCGGCGAGTTGTCGAGCGACACGCGACCGACGCGGTAGCCCTGCGGAGACAGCGGTTTGAGGGAGAGCACAGCATCAATTTAACTAGCACGGAAGGGGAATTCTAATTCTTTATCTTAAATCCCAATAAACTGAATTATCCCGCAGAATCGAAAGGGCAAAATACTGAATTATCCCATTCACGATTAAAGGGGAAGAAACTGAATTATCCCAAACAGGATCAAATGGGAAGAAACTGAATTATCCTAAACAGGATCAAATGGGAAGAAACTGAATTATCCAAAACGGGATCAAATGGGAAGAAACTGAATTATCCCAAACAGGATCAAATGGGAAGAAAATGAATTATCCAAAATGGAATCAATTATCGAAGGAAACTAAATTATACCTAACAAAATCCACTACGGGGAATGAAATTAATTATCCAAGGGAATTTTCCAAGTACCCATCCCGAAAAGTCAAGACTCCCCGCACCTGGGCCAGGTCGAACAGGTAGCGGATCTGGTCCCTGTTCAAATCCAACGCTGACAGCACGTGCCGACCAGCCAGCGAGGCGGCCAGAGATTGCTGCGGTTTCCTAGGCGACAGGGTGTGGGCGGGCACTGGGGCTGGCGGCGGCAGCAGGTGGTCCAGAGCCGACGCGCCGGTAGCCGACAGCGGCGCCGAATCGAGCCGGGACCTCTTCGGCCTGTCGGCAAGCGGCGGCGCAAAGTTCGGCGCCGTAGCGTTCGTGACTGTCGTCGTCGTGCCGGCGTTGAAGTCGATCTCCGAGCCGGACGTGGTGGTCACGCGGCGCGTCCGTCGCGGGCTGTCGTCGGCGACAACCTGCTGGCCCATCGTCGGTGGAACTCGCGGCAGCGGCGTCAGGGCGTCGGCGTCGATAGTGGCGGCGGTGGCGATGGCAACAGCAGGGACGGACGTGTCGCCGACCAGAAGCGGCGGCCGCGGCAACGCGGGCGACGGTGCCGGCGCAGAGTCTTCGGCCGAGTCGCCGGCCACGCTGACAGCCAGCGGAGCGGCGGCGGCGGCAGCGGCGGCGATGACGTCCTGGCCGGTGCCGGGCTCGGCGAGCACCCGGCCGTCAACGTAGGCCACCTTGCCGCGCAGGACAACGCGACGAACGACGCCGCGAACCTGGGATTTCACGGCGTCGAATGTAGATGCAGGCGCCAGTGGAGCCATGGGTATGATTGATTAAAAGACAGGCTACAGATTTTAGGGAGGACACAGAGACACACAGACCGGCATACACAGGACGATCGAGAAAGGCACAAGAGCCGACCAAGCGAGCACACAGACAGACACAGATAGGCACACAAAGACTGAGAGACACACAAAAAACAAAGACAGGCAAACAAACAGACAGAAAAAGACAGGCAAACAAACTGACAGAAAAAGACAGGCAAACAAACTGACAGAAAAAGACAGGCAAACAAACTGACAGAAAAAGACAGGCAAATAAAAAGACAAAGACAGACACACAGACAGACAGAGACAAACAAACAGACAAAGAACCAAACAGACAGACAGACACAAAAACAGACAGGCACACAGACACAAGCACACAAACTGTACAGACACAGACAAAGACAGGCACGCAGACACAGACAAAGACAGGCACGCAGACACATACAAAGACAGGCACACAGACAGACAGACAAAGACAGGCACAAAGACAGACAGACACAGACAAAGACAGGCACAAAGACAGACAGACACAGACAAAGACAGGCACACAGACACAGACAAAGACAGACACACAGACACAGACAAAGACAGACACACAGACGCAGACAAAGACAGGCACACAGACACAGACACAGACAGGCACACAGACACAGACAAAGACAGACACACAGACACAGAAAAAGACAGGCACACAGACACAGACAAAGACAGGCACACAGACACAGACACAGACAGACAGGCACACAGACGCAGACAAAGACAGGCACACAGACACAGACAAAGACAGGCACACAGACACAGACAAAGACAGGCACACAGACACAGAAAAAGACAGGCACACAGACGCAGAAAAAGACAGGCACACAGACACAGAAAAAGACAGGCACGCAGACACAGACAAAGACAGGCACGCAGACACAGACAGACATACAGACGTAGACAAAGACAGGCACACAGACGTAGACAAAGACAGGCACACAGACGTAGACAAAGACAGGCACACAGACACAGACAAAGACAGACACACAGACACAAACAAAGACTGGCACACAGGCACACAGACACAGACAAAGACAGGCACACAGACACAAACAAAGACAAGCACACAGACACCGACAAAGACAGGCACACAGACACAGACACAGACAGACACACAGACACCGACAAAGACAGGCGCAAACAAACAGCCCTACCGTCCAGCCGGCGAAGGGCGACCAGTTAGCCTTGGTCAGCCAGCCTGTCTCGGGCAGCACCCGCTCGGCGTCCATGTCCACCTCAACGTAGGTGTCGGGCTGTTGCGGCAGGCTGAAAATCCGCCTCGGATTGTCGTACATCTTCTCCACGATGGTCTCCAGCGTTAGCCGGCCCTCGGCGACGGCGTTCAGCAGGAGCGGCAAGGCGGTCTCCAGGCCAGGGAAGCCGGGCGGCGGCTTGGCAGAGGATTTCTCAGCTCTGCAAAATTAAATGGGAGAATCTATTTTCAATTGAGAATGAGGGCGGAATCTAATTTCAGGGGAGGTTACGAGCGTATTATACACGTACTAAGGGATTTGGGAAGAAGCTCTACTTTAGATGATTAATAGGAAAATGGGGATATATCCAACAAGTAACACAAAGATCCATAAAAGTAGGGATGAAGCTAAACGCAAAGATCCTGGAAGGGGAAGGAAGTATGGAGAAGGTCGTCGTCGTCGATTAGTATATGGGGATAAAACTAAAGACCAAGATCCCCAATTTAAAAATAGGAATAAAACTAATTACCAAGATCCCCATGGGAAAATTGGGATAAAACCGAACACTAAGATCCCCAATTGGAAAATTGGGATAAAAATGAACACTAAGATTCCCAATTGGGAAATCGGGATAAAAATGAACACTAAGATTCCCAATTGGGAAATCGGGATAAAAATTAACACTAAGATTCCCAATTGGGAAATCGGGATAAAAATGAACACTAAGATTCCCAATTGGGAAATCGGGATAAAAATGAACACTAAGATTCCCAATTGGGAAATCGGGATAAAAATGAACACTAAGATCCCCAATTGGGAAATCGGGATAAAACTGAACACTAGAATCCCCTATTAAAAATAGGGATAAAACCCTGAACGAAGATCCCCAAATGGGAATCGCAGTGCTCAAACCTGGTATGCGGTGCGTGATCCGTGGCGAAGCAGTCGATAATGTCCAGATTCTCCCACAGCGCTTTCTGATCCTCCAGAGTCTGCAGCCGCGGCCGAACCTCCTTGTAGCCGGGCTCCGGCTGGGCCATCCGGCAATCGTCGGCGGTGAGGAACAGGTGATGCGGAGCGACCTCGCAGGTGACCCGAATGCCGGCCGCTTTGGCCTGTTTAACAATCAGCACCTCCTCGCGGCTGGACAGGTGGCAGATGTGGATGGGCCGGTTGGCCAGGTGGGCCATCAGGATCACAGCGGCGGTGGTTTTGCCTTCGGCGTGGGCGCACAGCGGCTTGTTCTTGGGCCAGTGGCGCATGTGAGCGGCCCATTGGTCCGTGTTGGTCATCTGCAGCGTGCTGTAGGTCTCGTTCAGGTACATCTTGAGGCCGCAGGCCTCCGCTGACAGCTGCTTGGCGGCCAATTCGGCGTTGTCCGAGCTGGCGCCGATGTACAGACCGTAGTCGCACCTGGGGGGAGGTTTGTTGAGCAGGTGCTAGATTGATCCCAGATTACAAAGCAGTTATAATGATCCCATGGGAAACATTAAAGATTCCAGAGCCATCAGAATGATCCCATAGGCTACGGATCCCATAGCTGTCAGAATCATCTAGTAGGCTACTGATCCCATAGCTGTCAGAATGGTCCCATAGGCTACTGATCCCATAACTGTCAGAATGATCCCATAGGCTACTGATCCCATAGGCTACTGATCCCATAGCTGTCAGAATGATCCCATAGGCTACTGATCCCATAGCTGTCAGAATGATCCCATAGCTGTCAGAATGATCTCATAGGCTACGGATCCAATAGTTGTCATAATGATCCCATAGGCTACAGATCCCATAGCTGTCAGATTGATCCCATAGGCTACTGATCCCATAGCTGTCAGAATGATCCCATAGGCTACTGATCCCATAGCTGTCAGATTGATCCCATAGGCTACAGATCCCATAGCTGTCAGATTGATCCCATAGGCTACTGATCCCATAGCTGTCAGAATGATCCCATAGGCTACTGGTCCCATAACTGTCAGAATGATTCCATAGGCTACGGATCCCATAGTTGTCAGAATGATCCCATAGGCTACTGATCCCATAGTTGTCAGAATGATCCCATAGTTGTCAGAATGATCCCATAGGCTACTGATCCCATAGCTGTCAGAATGATCCCGTAGGCTACTGATCCCATAGCTGTCAGAATGATCCCATAGTTGTCAGAATGATCCCATAGCTGTCAGAATGATCCCATAGTTGTCAGAATGATCCCATAGCTGTCAGAATGATCCCATAGGTGACATTGATTGTGCCATAATCCCATCCAAATTCTATTATCCCCTAGGCAACCCGCATACCTGGCCCCAGAACGAGCGACCTTCTGCGTGAGTGCCAAGGCGGCAGCGTTCACAACAGACGGCTGGGTGTTGGGCATCGCCAGGATGCAGGTGACGCCGCCGGCCAGAGCGGCAGCCGTGGCGCTGGCCCAGTCCTCTTTGTGCGGCGCCCCGGGCTCCCGGCAGTGCACGTGAACGTCAATGAGGCCCGGCAGGTAGATCAGGCGGCTGGCTGTGAGACAGTCGGTGCGCAGGTTCACCTGCAAGGGAAGAAAAATTATGGGATTAAAAACTGACAGATCACACCAGATCCCAGATTTTTAATGGGATAGAAATAATAATAATAAATAATAAATTTAGACACCCGACGTTTCGATCAGATGTACAGCCCAAGGCACAGCCGCAGCTAGTTGCGCGGCGCATCCGAGAACTGTGTACAGCTTTCAGCCTGACAGGCTGGTGGGGCCGCAACACCCACTCTAAATTTACCCAGCTCAAACTGGTACCCGATCTCAGCTGGGTGGACTGAAGCAATGCGGGATTAAGTGCCCTGCTCAAGGGCACAAATTGTCTCCTAGGGCCGGGACTCGAACCCACGACCTTCCGGTCATGAGGCAGGCGCCCTTACCACTAGGCTACAACTCCTCTGATAGAAAGCAATATGAAGAAAAATCTAAGGGCACTAAAGCAGAATAAGGAAATCTAAAGGGGGAAACAGATTAGGGATGACAATTTAAGGAAAGAAATTGAATTTGGGATAATATTAATGTACAGCAAAGCAAAGAGTGGGAATAACAGTCTGAAAGGAAGAATACATAATGGGATAAAAATCTGATGGAAGAAAACAGAATAGGCATGAATCTAAGGGGAAGAAACTAAAAGGGGATAACAATCAAGGGGAAGAAACTAAAAGGGGATATCAATCAAGGGGAAGAAACTAAAAGGGGATATCAATCAAGGGGAAGAAACTAAAAGGGGATATCAATCAAGGGGAAGAAACTAAAAGGGGATAAAAATCAAGGGGAAGAAACTAAAAGGGGATAACAATCAAGGGGAAGAAACGAAAAGGGGATAACAATCAAGGGGAAGAAACTAAAAGGGGATATCAATCAAGGGGAAGAAACTAAAAGGGAATATCAATCAAGGGGAAGAAACTAAAAGGGGATATCAATCAAGGGGAAGAAACTAAAAGGGGATATCAATCAAGGGGAAGAAACTAAAAGGGGATATCAATCAAGGGGAAGAAACTAAAAGGGGATATCAATCAAGGGGAAGAAACTAAAAGGGGATAACAATCAAGGGGAAGAAACTAAAAGGGGATATCAATCAAGGGGAAGAAACTAAAAGGGGATATCAATCAAGGGGAAGAAACTAAAAGGGGATATCAATCAAGGGGAAGAAACTAAAAGGGGATATCAATCAAGGGGAAGAAACTAAAAGGGGATAACAATCAAGGGGAAGAAACTAAAAGGGGATATCAATCAAGGGGAAGAAACTAAAAGGGGATATCAATCAAGGGGAAGAAACTAAAAGGGGATAACAATCAAGGGGAAGAAACTAAAAGGGGATAAAAATCAAGGGGAAAAAACCAAAAGGGGATATCATTATCAATCTAGGGGAAGAAACTAAAAGGGGATATTAATCAAGGGGAAGAAAACAGAACACTAGAATATTCTCTAACCTTGGGCGCGCGGCCTTTGAAGCGGCGCAGTGCCTCAACCATAACCTTGACGCACTTGACGTCGGTGAGCAGCGGCACCGAATAGTCAACGGCCAGGCGTCGGGTTCGATAGCCCTGCGTGACAAACGACGAAGCGCGGCGTCGTCCGGCCGACTGCAACGGCAGGTTGATGACCAGATCGAAATGGTGCTGGCTCAGATAGCGGGCGATGCTCTTCTGGCTCATCGCCTCGGCGCCGGCCTCCTCCTGATGCCCGGCGTCCTCAAACATCCAGTCCACCTGGGTGACCTGGACGTTGTGCGAGTTGTAGTAGTCGGCGGTGCCGGGGCTGGCGAACAGCTTGTAGCCCAGGCTGGCCAGCGTGCGGATGGAGCCAAGCAGCTCCACCTGGGGGGCGAGGGGATAAAGGCGCCATTATTAGAGACATATCTAGCGCCATTATTAGCGACAACTAGCGCCATTATTCGCGACATATTTAGCGACATTAGTAGCGACATATCTAGTGCCATTATTAGCAACATGGCTAGCGCCATTATTAGCGACATAACTAGCGCCATTATTAGCAACATTGCTAGTGCCATTATTAGCGACCTATCTAGCGCCATTATTAGCGACCTATCTAGCGCCATTATTAGCGACATAACTAGCGACATTATAAGAGACATAACTAGCGCCATTATTAGCGACATATCTAGCGCCTTTATTATCGACATGACTAGCGCCATTATTAGCAACATAACTAGCGCCATTATTCGCGACATAACTAGCGCCATTATTAGCGACATATTTAGCGACATATCTAACGCCATCATTAGCGACATATCTAGCGCCACTATTAGCGACATATCTAGCGACATATCTAGAGCCATTATTAGCGACATATCTAGCGACATTATAAGAGACATAACTAGCGCCATTATTAGCGACATATCTAGCGCCTTTATTATCGACATGACTAGCGCCATTATTAGCAACATAACTAGCGCCATTATTTGCGACATAACTAGCGCCATTATTAGCGACATATTTAGCGACATATCTAGCGCCATCATTAGCGACATATCTAGCGCCATTATTAGCGACATATCTAGCGACATATCTAGAGCCATTATTAGCGACATATCTAGCGCCATCATTAGCGACATATCTAGCGCCATTATTAGCGACATAGCTAGCAACATTATTACCGACACATCTAGCGCCATCATTAGCGACATATCTAGCGCCATCATTAGCGACATATCTAGCGCCATTATTAGCGACATAGCTAGCAACATTATTACCGACACATCTAGCGCCATCATTAGCGACATAACTAGCGCCATCATTAGCGACATATCTAGCGCCATTATTAGCGACATATCTAGCGACATATCTAGAGCCATTATTAGCGACATATCTAGCGCCATCATTAGCGACATATCTAGCGCCATTATTAGCGACATAGCTAGCAACATTATTACCGACACATCTAGCGCCATCATTAGCGACATATCTAGCGCCATCATTAGCGACATATCTAGCGCCATTATCAGCGACAAAATACACAAAAAACTCCAACAAACCTTGTGCCGATAGCTGCCAATGGACACCAGAATATTCCGCTTCGGTATGACAAACCCGGTGCTCATTTGAGCCTTGAGAAAGGCCTCCCAGCGATTGTGCCCGAAGCAGGCGACCTCACCGGTGCTGGTCATCTCAACGCCCAGCAGAACGTCGGCGCCCTGCAGCCGGTTGAAGGAGAACATCGGCACCTTGACGCCGGTGCGGTCTGTGTGCAGGCAGAGCGGCGCCGGGACCAGCTCGACGCCCATGATGGCGCGAGTTGCCAGGGCAACAAAATCCTGACGGAGAGTCTTCGACACGAACGGGAACGAGCGGGAGACGCGCAGGTTGCACTCGATGACCTTCAGCTGGTTGTCCTTGGCTAGCAGCTGCATGTTGAAGGGGCCATTGACGCCCAGGGCGGTGGCGATGGCCAGGGAGATGTCCTCGATCTGCTTCAACGTCTCGTCGTTCAGATCGTCAGGCGGCGTGACCAGAGTGGCGTCGCCGGAATGAACGCCGGCATTCTCGACGTGCTCCGAGACGGCCATGCAGATCAGGCGGCCGCCCTGAGCCACCGCGTCAACGTCGATCTCTTTGGCGTCCTGGATGAACTTGCTGATCACCACCGGGTGCTCTTTGCTCACCTGCGACGGGTTGAGTGAGTGCGGGAGCGAGTTAATGAGTGAGTGAGTGAGTGAGTGAGTGAGTGAGTAAGTAGGTGAGTGAGTGAGTGAGTTAGTGAGTGAGTGAGTGAGTTAGTGAGTGAGTGAGTAAGTAGGTGAGTGAGTGAGTGAGTGAATGTGAGTGAGTGACTGAGTGACTGAGTGAATGTGAGTGAGTAAGTGAGTGAGTGAGTAAGTGAGTGAGTTAGTGAGTGAGTGGGTGAGTTAATGGGAGAGAATGAATGAAGATGAGTGGATGAGTGAATCTGTGACTATGTTATTAAACTAGAAAATATTCAATAGCATGCAGCAGCAGCCAGCCTTACCTCGCTAGCCTGGGACAGGTAGGCGACCAGCTCCTCGTCCGAGTAGGCAACATTCATGGCAGCGCCGGACAGCACGTAGCTGGGCCGCACCAGGCAGGGATACTCGACCTGGCGGGCGAATGCAAGCGCCTCGGACACGTCAGTGAGCTCTTTCCATTTGGGCTGCTCGATTTTTATCTGATCCAGTAGGCGGCTGAATTTGAACCGGTTCTCGGCATTGTCGATGCTTTCAGGACTGGTGCCAAGGATGTGCGCCTGCCGGGTCACAGAGTTCGAAGGGTTCCAGATAAATCTCAATGTTTTGGGGTCTGGGAGAGAAGCATACGGGGATCTGAAAGGGAAGCAGTTTCTGAGGATCTGAAGAGGAACCGCATCTGAGAATCTGAAGGGGAACCGCATCTGAGAATCTGGAAGGGAAAACCACCATTAGGGATCTGAAAGGGAAAAACGAGTTTAGGGATCTGAAAGGGAAACCACCTTTAGGGATCTGGAAGGGAAAACACCTTTAGGGATCTGGAAGGGAAAACCGCGGGATCTGGAAGAAAAAGGGCCTTTAGGGATGTCATATCTTAAAGGGTTTAAAGAAAGGGAAACCACCTTTAGGGATCTGGAAGGGAAACCACCTGTAGGGATCTAGAAGGGAAACCAACTTTAGGGATCTAGAAGGGAAACCAACTTTAGGGATCTGGAAGGAAACCACCTTTAGGGATCTGAAAGGGGCAACCACCTGTAGGGATCTGGAAGGGGCAAGCACCTTTAGGGATCTAGAAGGGAAACCATCTTTGGGGATCTGGAAGGAAACCAACTTTAACGATCTGGAAGGGAAACCACCTGTAGGGATCTAGAAGGGAAACCAACTTTAGGGATCTGGAAGGGAAACCACCTGTAGGGATCTGAAAGGGGCAACCACCTTTAGGGATCTGGAAGGGAAACCACCTTTAGGGATCTGGAAGGGAAACCACCTTTAGGGATCTGGAAGGGAAACCACCTTACGGATCCAGAAGGGAAACCACCTTTAGGGATCTGGAAGGGAAAAACACCTTTGGGGATATGTAAGGAAAAACCACCATTAGGGATCTGGAAGGGTAACCACTTTAAGGGATTTTGAAGGGAAACCACCTTTAGGGATCTGGAAGGGAAAACACCTTTAGGGATCTGGAAGGGAAAACCGCGGGATCTGGAAGAAAAAGGGCCTTTAGGGATGTCATATCTTAAAGGGTTTAAAGAAAGGGAAACCACCTTTAGGGATCTGGAAGGGAAACCACCTGTAGGGATCTAGAAGGGAAACCAACTTTAGGGATCTAGAAGGGAAACCAACTTTAGGGATCTGGAAGGAAACCACCTTTAGGGATCTGAAAGGGGCAACCACCTGTAGGGATCTGGAAGGGGCAAGCACCTTTAGGGATCTAGAAGGGAAACCATCTTTGGGGATCTGGAAGGGAAACCGCCTTTAGGGATCTGTAAGGAAACCAACTTTAACGATCTGGAAGGGAAACCACCTGTAGGGATCTAGAAGGGAAACCAACTTTAGGGATCTGGAAGGGAAACCACCTGTAGGGATCTGAAAGGGGCAACCACCTTTAGGGATCTGGAAGGGAAACCACCTTTAGGGATCTGGAAGGGAAACCACCTTTAGGGATCTGGAAGGGAAACCACCTTACGGATCCAGAAGGGAAACCACCTTTAGGGATCTGGAAGGGAAAAACACCTTTGGGGATATGTAAGGAAAAACCACCATTAGGGATCTGGAAGGGTAACCACTTTAAGGGATTTTGAAGGGAAACCACCTTTAGGGATCTGGAAGGGAAAACACCTTTAGGGATCTGGAAGGGAAAACCGCGGGATCTGGAAGAAAAAGGGCCTTTAGGGATGTCATATCTTAAAGGGTTTAAAGAAAGGGAAACCACCTTTAGGGATCTGGAAGGGAAACCACCTGTAGGGATCTAGAAGGGAAACCAACTTTAGGGATCTAGAAGGGAAACCAACTTTAGGGATCTGGAAGGAAACCACCTTTAGGGATCTGAAAGGGGCAACCACCTGTAGGGATCTGGAAGGGGCAAGCACCTTTAGGGATCTAGAAGGGAAACCATCTTTGGGGATCTGGAAGGGAAACCGCCTTTAGGGATCTGTAAGGAAACCAACTTTAACGATCTGGAAGTGAAACCACCTGTAGGGATCTAGAAGGGAAACCAACTTTAGGGATCTGGAAGGGAAACCACCTGTAGGGATCTGAAAGGGGCAACCACCTTTAGGGATCTGGAAGGGAAACCACCTTTAGGGATCTGGAAGGGAAACCACCTTTAGGGATCTGGAAGGGAAACCACCTTACGGATCCAGAAGGGAAACCACCTTTAGGGATCTGGAAGGGAAAAACACCTTTGGGGATATGTAAGGAAAAACCACCATTAGGGATCTGGAAGGGTAACCACTTTAAGGGATTTTGAAGGGAAACCACCTTTAGGGATCTGGAAGGGAAAACCGCGGGATCTGGAAGAAAAAGGGCCTTTAGGGATGTCATATCTTAAAGGGTTTAAAGACTTTAAACCATTTAGACTTTAGAGGAATCTAAGGAGGCGTGGGAGTTAAGGGATAAAATAGAGACAAAAACACCAGACGGACAGACCTTGTGAAAGTGCAGGCCCATGGCGATGTTGTTAGGCAGCTGGCCGCCCATGCTAACAAGCACGCCCTCGGGATTCTCAATGTCGTAGATGTCCAACACTCGCTCCAGCGAGATCTCCTCAAAGTACAGCCGGTCGCACATGTCGTAGTCGGTGGACACAGTCTCGGGATTGAAGTTCACCATGACGGTGCGATGGCCGAGCCGTTTCAATTCGTTGACGCAGCCGACTGTGCACCAGTCGAACTCAACTGAACTGCCGATTCTATAGACGCCGGAGCCGAGGACCATCACGTGACGCTCGTTGAAGGTTACGTCATGCTCTTCGCCGTTATAAGTCAAATAGAGATAATTAGTTTCAGCTGGCCACTCGGCTGCCACGGTGTCCACCTGGATGGGATCGAGGATCATTGATGACAGTGAGCTCAAGGCTTGGGAACAGCGGCTACATGAGTTTTTTTCTGATCATCGTTCGTTCCTAAAAGTGCAACGTTCCTAAGCGCTTCACTTTCACTTTTTGCACTTTTGCGCCGACCGGCTCATCATGGCTGTTGTTCATTCTGCTTGCAGGCGTGACTAACCATATAGGAATGACCGCTGTCACGAAAATATCATGAGATAAAAGCTAGGCGAAAGTGAAGTGAAGTTTGGAGAAGGTGAAAGTGGCTGAAACTTCTGGCTCTCGAAAAATTGAAGCTTCGAGAAAGTGAAAGATTTCTTTTTTCGAGAATGTGAAAGCGTCCCAATGCAACTAATAAGTCAGGACAGATGTACTCCACTCAGAGTTTGTGCGCCAATCGTGTCCCAATTGTGTACAAAATGTGTACATGGAAAACCCCAGAAGATATTTACTCGAGTCAGTGTGTCTACACTTCCGTTAGTGTACAGAATAGATGCCGGCAAGAAACCCCGGACATTTGCACTTAAGTGATTCATGCAACCTAAGAATAAGACAGTCACGTACGATGCCAGATTGAAGGAAATCGATTTTTACCTACGAGTAAGATCCGATTCGATCCTTTTTATGCTAATAATAGACCAAGCTTCATCGAGTCGGGTACATACATAGAATTAGTCGAGTGGCTACCAGCTCCGAGAGTCCAGAGACTCTCAGATGATACAGAAAAATTTCATATTTTGATTTCATAATTCTGTCAAAAAATGACAATACCTAAGTTTGATGAATGTTTGTATTATTAACTTTCCTAGTTGCAGTTGGTATTGACACATTGACAGCGGAAGTCTATTAGGATCTCTTGCGAATTACAACGAAACATCCCTGCCTCCTGTGTCAATATGATGAACTGTTTGCTTGAGAATCAACGTAAGGCCATCCATTAGGTCTGTCAATATAAACAGAGGTGCTCTACTGGTTTAAATATGCGATAATTTGGTGTAAAAATTTTCCCACATCAGAGTAAATTAAACGTTGGCAAACGGAGAGCTTTTAGCTTTTAGTAGATCGACTAAGAGCGAAACCTATAAAGAAGCTTCTAGGACCGACAGCAAAGCAAAGTGAAAGTCGATGCCATGTAGTTTCTTTCGAACAGTTCAATTATTTTCGTACAGTGTCCAGGCCTGCTGCTGCTGTTGCTGTTGTTCCACGGCAGCCTGAGCCAACGGTGCCCGGAACCATTCAAACCGGATCGAGGCCTCTGCCTGTACGCCAGCACGGCTTTAAATAGCGACTGGTGTTCAGCTAACGCGAAATGCGCCTCCCTAGGTGGCAGGCTGGTCAACAAGTACCGGTCATTAAGTGCGGTAACCAACGCAGCTCAAAGGCCGTACTGCTTTGGCTTCAACACTCCTATGAGGCTGTGGGTTGGATACTCCGACCTGGCTGACGAGCGAGGCACCAGACGAGACGGTTGGAAAGCGATCGGAGACAACCATGGACAAACGCTGCCCACAGACGAATCTTTGTGGTGGAGTTCAGATCCGAATAATTCTGAAGGCGTGGAGAACTGTTTGATGCTAATGTGCAACGATAATAACTCAAGCAAGCTGGCCGACGCCCCATGCTTGAGTCACTACGGCTACCTGTGCGAATACGACCTGGACAAGCCGGCGGTGACTAGCGACTCAATCCGATGGCAGCGAGCCAAACTTATTAACAAGAACCCAATCAACAAAACCCATAGCAACTACACCTGCCGAGTTGACATTCCTTCGACACCGAGTCTGCTGCACTGCGCAGCCGAGACGCAACGTCATCCGGGAGTTGACCAAATTATCTACAACGGCAAGAAGAGGCTGTGCCGGCTGATGCGTTTTGACAACACCATGCCGAAGATGGATGATGGGGCCGATTGGATCATGTTCACGATTGGCTGATCAAGGATTCACAATTTTACTCGGAGAACTATTCCAATAAAGTACTTCATTAATAATTAACAAAGTTCCAAGATGTACCTAAGCAGAAATGTAGAGACACAGTTTTGGATTAAGCAGAACAAAAATAAAGCCAAATAATAGCAATTTAATTCTAAGAATCGGCATTGCAAATTTTTTGTGTCTTTTTACACATTTGAATATTTTTTCGTAAACAGAAAATCCTCAGGACTAAAGATAATGCATGCGAGCATTATTTCGATTCCGAAGAAGCAAGCCCTTGAATAACTATTCGTCAGAAACTAAACCATATAATTGTAAGCAAAAAGCAACTGCTATCAACCAACCTTACTACAAACGGCAAAGAAACCGATAGACAGACACAGACAGAGCGACAGACAAGCAGACAGACACAAACAAAATGACAGACAGACAGACAGACAGACAGACAGACCCATAGGCAGACAGACAGACAGACAGACAGACAGACAGACAGACAGACAGACAGACAGACAGACAGACAGACCCATAGGCAGACAGACAGACAGACAGACAGATAGACAGGCAGGCAGACAGACAGAGAGACAGACAGACAGACAGACAGACAGACAGACAGACAGACAGACAGCCTCACCTGCTTGACAAACGGCACGATGCCGAACTCCTTCCGAGTCTTTCTAACCAGCGTCTCCAGCGTGTTGCCGGCCCGGGCGATCTGCCTGTCGGAGAAGCCGAGCTGCTTGGCCCGGCGCAGGGTGTCCTCGGACAGCAGCTTCCGCCCGGCGGCCTCGGCCTGGATGTCGGCGTAGCAGTCGGTGATGTTGCTGAGCTTGTGCAGAAACCAGCGATCAATTTTAGTCAGCTCGTAGATCCGATCGATAGTCCAGCTGTTGCGTATTAGAGCGGCGGCCAGAACAAAGACTCGCTGGTCGGTGGGCACCAGCAGGCCCTGCTCGGACGGCTCGGTCCGGTAGGGATCAAATCCCTCAATCGAGTCGTCAACCATGCGCAGGGCTTTCTGCACGGCCTCCTCGAATCGCCGGCCGATAGCCATAACTTCGCCGACAGATTTCATCGAGCTGCCAATCACGTTGCTAACTCGGGAGAATTTTTTCAAATCCCACCGAGGGATTTTAACAACGCAATAGTCTAGCGACGGCTCGAAGCAGGCGGTGGTGCGGCCGGTGACGAGGTTGCGCAGGTCGGGCAGGCGGTAGCCGAGGCTCAGCTTGGCGGCCACGTAGGCCAACGCGTAGCCGGTGGCCTTGCTGGCCAACGCGGAGCTCCGGGACAGCCTGGCGTTGACCTCGATGATGTAATAGCGATGCGAGTCCGGGTCCAGCGCGTACTGGATGTTGCACTCGCCCACTATGCCCAGGTGGCAGACCACCTTGATGGCGGCGCTGCGCAGCATCTGGTATTCGAAGTCCGTCAGCGTCTGCGACGGCGCCACGACGATTGACTCGCCGGTGTGGATGCCTGGGGATGCGGTTGGCGCAGGGGTCAGCGTGATGGCTAAGTGCTGACGACGGAGAAGATAAAGAATGCCGTATATCACTGTTTGTTATTATTGAAGGCTAGCAAATGGGATTACTTAAGGCTTGAAGGATTAACTGTCAAATGGGATTATTGAAGGATTAACTGCCTAATAGGATTATTAGAAGATTAACAGTCAAATGGGATTACTGAAGGATTTTCTGTAAAATTGAATTATTGAAGGATTAACTGTCAAATGGGATTATTGAAATATTCACTGGTAATTGGGATTATCGAATGATTATTTGTCAAATGGGATTATTGTAGGATCTTTTGTAAAATTGGATTATTAAAGGATCAACTGTCAAATGGGATTATTGAAGGATTAACTGCCTAATGGGATAATTAAAAGATTAACAGTCAAATCGGATTACTGCAGGATTAACTGGTAATCGGGATTATCGAATGATTATCTGTCAAATGGGATTACTGAAAGCTTAACTGGATAATGGGATTATTGTTTAAATTCAATGTCAGATAATTTTTTAAATGGTTAGTTTCGCTTCCATCCCAGCATCAAGACCTTAAAAACGTTGTCATTAAGTGACAAGCCCTCTTTAGATAACCACGTACCGAGAGGATCGAAGTTCTCCATGTTGCAAACGGTGATGCAATTGTTGTAGGCGTCGCGAACAACTTCGTATTCGACTTCTTTCCAGCCTTTGAGCGATTTGTCAACCAGAATTTGGCTGGTGTTGGCCAGGGCGACAGTGGCCAGCTCGGTGAGTTCCTGGAATGGGATATTTTCCGTATTGATTAGTAGGGAAACATTTTGATTTGCTTAAATTGAAGGTAAAAGAGGGCGATTCTCAGCACAGGTGTAAATGGGCGATTCTCAACACAGGTGTGAGAGGGCGATTCTCAACACAGGTGTGAGAGGGCGATTCTTAACACAGGTGTCAGAGGGCGATTCTCAACACAGGTGTCAGAGAGCGATTCTCAACACAGGTGTCAGAGGGCGATTCTCAACACAGGTGTCCGAGGGCGATTCTCAGCACGGGTCATAGAGGGCGATTCTCAACACAGGTGTCAGAGGGCGATTCTCAACACAGGTGTCAGAGGGCGATTCTCAGCACAGGTGTCAGAGGGTGATTCTCAGCACAGGTGTCAGAGGGCGATTCTCAGCACAGGTGTGAGAGGGCGATTCTTAACACAGGTGTGAGAGGGCGATTCTTAACACAGGTGTCAGAGGGCGATTCTCAACACAGGTGTCAGAGAGCGATTCTCAACACAGGTGTCAGAGGGCGATTCTCAACACAGGTGTCCGAGGGCGATTCTCAGCACGGGTCATAGAGGGCGATTCTCAACACAGGTGTCAGAGGGCGATTCTCAACACAGGTGTCAGAGGGCGATTCTCAGCACAGGTGTCAGAGGGTGATTCTCAGCACAGGTGTCAGAGGGCGATTCTCAGCACAGGTGTGAGAGGGCGATTCTCAACACAGGTGTGAGAGGGCGATTCTTAAGACAGGTGTCAGAGGGCGATTCTCAACACAGGTGTCAGAGAGCGATTCTCAACACAGGTGTCAGAGGGCGATTCTCAACACAGGTGTCCGAGGGCGATTCTCAGCACGGGTCATAGAGGGCGATTCTCAACACAGGTGTCAGAGGGCGATTCTCAACACAGGTGTCAGAGGGCGATTCTCAGCACAGGTGTCAGAGGGCGATTCTCAGCACAGGTGTCAGAGGGCGATTCTTAACACAGGTGTGAGAGGGCGATTCTTAACACAGGTGTCAAAGGGCGATTCTCAACATAGGTGTCAGAGGGCGATTCTCAGCACAGGTGTCAAAGGGCGATTCTCAACACAGGTTTAAGACGGCAAATTTTCCAAGAAACACATAACAAGAGCACGGCGGCAAGTCGCACCTTGGCGTCGTTGGCGAATCCGGAACCGAGGCCGCCCAGGGCGAAGGCCGCCCGCACCATGACGGGGTAGCCCAGACGCTCGGCGGCTGCCACGGCCTCCTGCACCGTGCAGGCAGCCTCAGAGGGAGCCACCTGCTCGCCGATCTGCTCCATCTTGCGGGCGAACACCTCCCGGTCCTCCGTCCATTCAATCGATTCAATAGGCGTGCCAAGAACTCTGACGCCGAATTCGTCCAGCACGCCGCAGTTGCGCAGTTTGATGCCGCAGTTCAGCGCCGTCTGGCCGCCGAATGCCAGCAAGATGCCGTCCGGGCGCTCGTTAGCGAGGATCTGCGATTGGGGATTTTTATTGTTAATGGGGATATTATATGAATTTCCCATATTGATTTGATTTATGGATTTCTCATAGTAGTTTTCTTTAGGGAATTCTGATGGTTAATTCGTATGAGAATTTCTGAATGGGGATTTTAAATAGGGATAAAAAAATAGGGATTTCAAATAGGGATTTTAAATAGGGATTGTAAAAATAGGGATTTCAAATAGGGATTGAAAAAATAGGTATTTCAAATAGGGATTAAAAAAATAGGTATTTCAAATAGGGATTGAAAAAATAGGGATTTTAAATAGGGATTGAAAAAAGGGACTTCAAATAGGGATTGAAAAAAAATAGGGATTTCAAATAGGGATTGAAAAAAAATAGGGATTTCAAATAGGGATTGAAAAAATAGGGATTCCTAATCATGATTGCTAATTGGTATTTCAAATACCAATTATTTCAAAGACAAATACTCTTAATGGGTATTTTCTATAGAATTTTCTTATCAGGATTGTTCTAGGGGACTTCGAATCAAGAGATTTCCAAATGGGAATTTAAATTGGGATTTGGATTTACGGGGGTTTCAGTAAACATTCCGAATAGGGATTTTCTTAGAATAAGATTATTCCCATTCGATTCTAGATCGCAGGAGTAGCGCACCCACCTGCTTGACGTAGTCCACCGTGATTGGCAGGAAGTAGACCTTGTCGGCCATGCCGGTGGAGGTCTGCACCGTGGCGATGTTGGGATTGATCAGGACAGTCCTGACGCCCTCCTCTTTCAGCGCTTTGAGCGCCTGCGAGCCGGAATAGTCGAACTCGCCAGCCTGGCCGATGGACAAGCCGCCGGAGCCGAGTATCAGGACGGTGCGCACCGGCGACTCGCCCGAAGCTGCGGCGGCGGCGGCGACGTCGGCGTCGGCTAATTCGCGCAGCCGCTGCAGTTGAACTTCGTGCGGCCGAGGCGAATAGCGAAACCGACGCATCAGGCGTTCGTAGAGGCCGACGGAGGCGTCGCCGGAGCCGCGCGAGGCTTCAATCTGGTCGAAGAACACGTCGAACAGGCAGCGCAGGTCCCTGGGGCCGGCGCAGTGCTCCGGGTGGAATTGGACGGTGAAGAACGGCAGCGATTTGTGGACGAGGCCTTCGTTAGAGCCGTCGTTGGCGTTGACAAACAGCACCTCCCAGTCCGGATGGATGGAGCCGTTGTCAACAGCGTAGCCGTGATTCTGGGTGGTGATGAAGCAGCGGCCAGTTGGCGGGTGCAGGCAGGGCTGGTTGTGGCCGCGGTTGCCGAATTTCATCTTGTAGGTGACGCAGCCGATGGACAGGGCGGTGAGCTGGTGGCCCAGGCAGATGCCGAATAGGGGCTTCCGGCTGGCCATCCACTGCCTGATGGTCTCCACAGTGGCCTGGAGCAATCACGGAACCATAGACTTGTTACTGGCTGTAGGCTCTTATTGGTTTGAAATACACATACGGGACACTGATCCACGATCCTTTAGGAGACTAGTCTCCAGGCTACTATTGTTTGCAGACTCTTTACTCACACAATCCTTTAGGATGTGACTCTCAGAATGCTCCACGAGACTAGTCTCACATCTTTTAAAATATTAATATCCTAATCCTTCACTACTCCCTGATCCTCAGAGGACTTCTAACTGATCCTCAAAAGACTTCTAACTGATCCTCAAAAGACTTCTACCTGATCCTCAGAAAACTACTCTGTGATCCTCAGAAAACTACATCCTGATCCTCAGAAGACTACACCCTGATCCTCAAAAGACTTCTAACTGATCCTCAAAAGACTTCTACCTGATCCTCAGAAGACTACTCTGTGATCCTCAGAAAACTACATCCTGATCCTCAGAAGACTGCTTCCTGATCCTTAGAGGAAAACTCCGTGGTCCTTAAAACACTCCTCCCTGATCCTTAGACAAATCCTTAAATCTTTCAGCAGAGCATTCTAATTTAAATACAATATAACCTGTTGCATAATTTATCGCAAACGCTACTATAAGTAGCGCGCACAAAAAACAAGGAATTAAAAAAAAGACTCGCCTGGCAGTGCGTCGGATTTCCCGGCCCGTTGGACACAAACAGGGCGTCGTAATCTGCCGGATTCACCGGCGCATTCCAAGGCAGAACCGTCACCTTGGCGCCAAGACGGCACAGGCAGCGAATCTGATTGAACTTGGCGCCGACGTCAAGCACGGCTATTGAAATGGCGCCGTCGGGATTGTAGATCCGGGGTGATTTGATTGACACTCTGCGCGAGACAGACGGCAATGAGGCACGGCAAGTTAAAATCAACTTTCCAAAAATAGTACCCCTTCTAAAAATAGTAGAGGGGAAATCCCTCATTCTAAAAATAGTATTTTGGGAAATCCCTATTCCAGATAATAATAGTACGAGCGTATATTCGAAAAAACCCCGTCTGAAAATGTCAATAGTATGGTGGAAAGAACGACCTTCTAAAAATAGCCATTTGGGAAATCCATTCTTCCAAAAAAATATTAATTTTGGAAACTCCCTTTTCAGAAATACTTTCGTGTGAAACCCGTTTTTCCAAAATACAGGAAAGATTCAAGAGTTGTAGCCTAGTGGCTAGGGCGTCTGCCTCTAAGCTAAATCTAAGCTAAATCTGCAGGAGGGCTGCAGGCACTTTGACGCTTAAAGCGACATCGTCCCACAACCAGCGACTGGGCATGACTGTCCATTGCGCTGACTCTTGAAGCGCGTTCAGTCACACTAAATACGGTATGCAGGCATAGACACAAACACAAGCCGGCATCCAGTCACGCACTCACATAGGGCGTACAAACCGGTAATTCAAGGAATGTACACTCTCTATGCCTTGGGGGGTTGCCCTCATGGGCGTAGGGCGTAAATAGCACAAATGGTCCATAGCCCAACCAATTCGAGCACAAGGCCCCAAATTAATGTGACCCTGCGCACGAAACCGCGCTAGGGAAAATAGCCAACCTACAACGCGGGGTCGAACCTGGACCAGTGGCACACAAGGCAGACGCGCTAGACCGCGAGCCACTCGCCCCTGCGTCTGCCTCATGACCGGAAGGTCGTGGGTTCGAGTCCCGGCCCTAGGAGACAATTTGTGCCCTTGAGCAAGGCACTTAATCCCGCATTGCTTCAGTCCACCCAGCTGAGATCGGGTACCAGTTTGAGCTGGGTAAATTTAGAGTGGGTGTTGCAGCCCCTCCAGGCCCGACAGGACTGAACAGCTGTACACAGCCCTCGAATGCGCCGCGCAACTAGCTGCGTCTGTGCTGAGGGCTGTGCATCTGGTCGAAAGGTCGGGTTAAATTTTAACCCGACCTTTAAACCCGTTAAATTTAATAAATAAAAAACCTACGACGAAAAATCCTATTTCCAAAACTAGCACAACGCCCAACTCTTCTATTTTCTATCAATCGCAGAGCAGCGCTCACTTGGCAGCCAAATTATCCCTATCCGGGTCAATGAGTGCCACGGACTCGGGCGCCTCGCCCTCCAGCACAATGCGGCCCAGAACGCAGCCGCGCTCGCGAAGAAATTTCGTCAGACGACGCGTATCGGCGCCGAAGAAGCCCGGCACGCCCTGACACTCTAGCCAGGCGTGCAGGCTCTGCTTGGCGTTCCAGTGCGAGTGCTTGCCGTAGCCGTGGCTGTACACAATCAGCGCCGAGGCGTGGATTTTGGCCGATTCGAACCAGCGCGGCAGGCCGTATTGATCCACATCGTCCTCGGCGGGTATGCCGTAGTTGCCAATCAGCGGGTAGGTCAGCATCAGCATCTGGTCTTTGTAGGACGGGTCAGTGAGCGACTCTGCGTACCCGACCATGCCAGTTTGGAACACGACCTCGCCGCTGGCGCTTTTCACCGCGCCGAACATGTAGCCGTCCTGCTCGAACGCGGCGTCCGGGCATTCGAGAATTAGTCGGGCGCGACGGGGCTTGCCGCCGCGATTGGCGGGTGCTTCGTCCTGAAGCGGGCGCGGGGAACGGCGGGATTAGTTAACCGTTAGATTGGGATTAACAAGTTTAAGAAATGAAATTCTAACACATTTAAGGATATTGAGTCTAAAGAAACAAGTTTTTTAGGATCTTTTTGGACATTTAGGTATCAGTTTTGAGGATCTAGGGCTTTGGATTACAATTGTGAGGATCTGGAGCATTAGGTGACAAGTTTGAGGATCTGAAGCTTCATGTGACCAGTTTGATGATCGGGAGCTTCAGCTGACCAGTTCAAGGATCTGGTCTGGAGCTTCAGGTGACCAGTTTGATTGGATTTGGGGCTTCAGGTGAAAAGTTCGAGGATCTGAAGCTTCATGTGACCAGTTTGAGGATCTGGAGCTGGAGCTACAGATTTAAGGGTTGCTTCAAGTGGCAAGATGTTGATATCTGGGAGCGAGAAGTTAATTAAAATCGTACAATTTTTATTAACTGCTTAAATTGGCGATCAACTGTTCTTTTTTGAGCTCAAAATAAAATTCTGTTTTGGTCAAACGGAAAAAACAAAGTCGGCCAAGTCACTGTTTGATGAGACTGGAATATTATATTGCTACACAAATGAAATTGATAATTAATTTTTCTGTGAGTGATCATCGCTTTGATTAAACACTAAATTACGGGTGAAATTTTAATTTATGTAACAAAAATGGGCTAAGTAGTAGCGAGAACAGCTTAGCGGCATTCTCAGGGGATTTTACGAAAGTGAATTAATTGAAGCCGTAAAACGAAAAAAACAGTGAAATTGCGCGCGCGATAAACGGTCAAGAAAATATGCGATTAACAAATTAAAACAACTAACAAAAATAATAGCCAACAAACTAATTTATTATAAACAAATAAAGACAAACAAGCGCTTAACAGGCTACTGACAGCAGATCAGTCAGTAATATTATTAGCAGAAGCGAAAATGTTTGGAGAGCTATTTAAAGCGCATGCAACATAACCAGCAATTAACAACAATGCATAATAGATGCAAAGTAGGCTTGGGAAAAACAGAGCGGCCATCGTACAACACCGGATGAGAGAGGGCTAGTTAGGAGACAGCTACACACTCTATCAATATATTTTTATGCATGGTAAACGATCATTTTAACAAGAAAAAGACGACGCGAGCTTTCTGAACAAACAATACTACTGGGGTAAGTAGAGTGAAATGAGTAGCTTCGCTATGAAATCCGCAGATAATAGATAATAAAACTTATTATTTATTATTACCTATTACTTAGCAACTAAATCAATCATATAGACGATACCCAAAAAAGAAAAGAGAAATGTTTCTGTGACAGCGACAGCAAATCATTTACTGATAGACAACTGGGATTTTCACCCAACTGGGCCGGCTTTTCGCTTTCTGTTTTTTGAAAATCTTCAACTACGTAAAATTGCGGCTCTCAGTCGGCGCCGCCAGACGGAGCTCGCGGGCGACGTCCTCGTCCCCGGCCTCGACCCCGGCCGCGTCCGCGAGTTCCAGCGGCTGCAGCCGGGGCAGCGCGGGTGCCGCGAGCCGACAGAGCCGCTGAGACAGCAGACGAAGAAGCCACCGACGAGGAGGACGGGGTCGAGTCGGACCCGGCCATCGGGCTAGTCAGCTTGGCTAGTCTGTGAATTTCGATTTCATAGTAGGATAGTAACTACTGATAGTAGGATACTGATAGCGATGCTAAGTTGGTTCAAAATTTCCAAACTGTTAGAATTGCCGCCACAATAACTAACTGAGGATCTGTAGTTGGGTAACTTGTCCAGATCCTGGGTATTTTTCTATAGAGCAAACATGTTATTATGATTATGAGTATCTGGGAGGATAATTTTCCCAACATTAGGACTGGGAGGATATTAATCCCATCATGAAGATCTAGGAGGATTTTGTCCCATTATGAGAATCTGGGAGGATATTTATCCCATGAGGATCTGGGAGGATATTTAGCCGGATATTTATCCCATCATGAGAATTTGGGAGAGTATTTATCCCTTCATGAGGATCTGGGAGGATATTTATCCTATTATGAGAATCTGGGAGGATATTTATCCTATTATGAGAATCTGGGAGGAAATTTATCCCATCATGAGGATCTGGGAGGATATTTATCCCGTAACGACAAGTATCTAGGAGGATTTTTGTCCCATCATGAGGATCTGGGAGAATATTTATCCTCTTATGAGTATCTGGGAGGATACTTATCCCATCATGAGGATCTAGGAAGATATTTATCCCGTAACGAGTATCTAGGAGGATATTTATTCCATTACAACGATCAAAGAGAGGATAAATAATTCTCTCCATGAACATCTGGAACTAAGATCCGGGACTAAATCGAACGAACCTCTGCTCAAAGTCTGGCAGCGGCTTGCCAACCAGTTTAACTTTGGTCTTGTCAACTAGCTCCTTCGCCTCGGAGTCCGACTCGGCTGCTTTGCTGCCACCCGACTGTCCAGGCGTCTCCGCATTGGCGGCCGCTGCAGCCGCGGCATTGGCGGCCCTTTGAAGCGCCTTCTGTCGAAGCTTATCGTAGTAGGCCCGTTCGCGCTGAGCACGCAGGTCCCACAGCTTTCGACGCCGCTCGTCCGCCTCCTGACGGGTGTGCAGGGATTCGTAGTGCTTGTCAGACAGATCCTCGGTGCCCTCCAGCTTATAGACTGGCTTGGCTGGCGGACAGACGCGCCAGCTGGGAGTCTCGATTGACTCGGTCCGGCCTGGCCGGCTCGGGTCTGCCTGCTCGGACAGTTTGATCTGCTTAGCCAGACTCGGCTGAACCCCGCCGCCGCCGCCGCCGCCGCCGCCGCCGCCGCCGCCGCCGCCGCCGCCGCCGCCGCCGCCGCCGCCGCCGCCGCCAGCTTCATGTCCACGAAGCTGTCGACCGGACGGCTGCGAGACAGGCGGCTGAGAGCCCGGCAGCTGCTGATCGGGCTGAGCAGGCTTGCTCACTGATGGCAGAACAATCGGCAAGGCTGGATAGCGCCTAGCCAAGCTGGACTTCTCGTCGTGAATAGACGGGGCGGTCAGGCTGGCCAGCTCGTTGTTGAGCTTCTTGGCTCGCCTAGTGGCGGCCGCTTTGGCCAATCGCTTCTGCTTAGCCAGCCGTTTCTGCTGCTTGGAGCGGTGCAAGGCTGCAGCGGACGGTTTGGACAGGGCGGCCAGCTGAGCCTGAAGCTGGGCGATCTGGGCGTCCTTGGCCGCCAGCGCCTGCTGCTGGCCTTCCATAATGTCCACGCAGCGAGTCACTAAGTCGCGCAGGCTGTTGCCACGCGAGCCGCTGAAATAGCCGCCAGTTGCAGTTGCGGCCGAATGCTGCGACTGCTGGTGCCTGCCGCCGGCGCCATGCCGCAGGGGATGCAGAGTTAGGGACAAGTCCAGATTCTCGGACAAGCCATTCAAGCGTTCCCAAAGCTGCTTAGTGTTCAAGTCCAGGCTAATCAGGGTGTCTTTGTTGTTGCATATTGCATCGTTGACAGCGCGCTCTCGCTCATCCTGGCTGGTTGATTCTACTGAGCCCATGCCTGAGGCAGCTATCAAGGTAGCTAGAGCTGGCTGCAAATTTTGATTGACAGGTACATTGGTTAGCAACAAACTTATTGAAGCCATCATGTACATGCAGAATGCATATGTAAAATCAGACAAAAAATAGTCACTTATTTTAGTAATTAATTTTTGGGTATGAAACTTTGTTTACCAATAATATTTTTTGCTAGCAAAGCTATTTTAAGTGGCTAACTATGAGGTGTAAAACTCAATAATTACTTTAAAATAAAATATTAACTTAAAAACTTTTACTTTAAAGAATCTCAAACTACAAAAGCTTTATAAGCTTATATAAGAATAATTTTAAAAAACTATGCATAATCTACTATATTATACATAATACTATATTATACTCTATATATTACTCTAAAGTAGCATATAGATAATTAGAATTAAGGCTAAGAAATATAAGCAAATGATTACAAATGACTCTTGGTGAGCAAAACAAGACAAAGAGACAATAAGTTTATAAATAATAGCAAGTTAATAAGTTAAAGATTCAATTGCAATATTATTTGATATTAAAATATTATATACTTTAGTCTTTAGGTTTTATTATGTATCTACCTAGTAATATTTGAAAAAAATTTTAATAATAAAGAAATATAAATAGATATAATACAATAAGTATTCAGCAATATTTTCGTGAAAAAACTAGTCCACTAGATTATTTTTCCCTTAAATGCTCGAATCAATATGCAGATATTTGATACTTATTGTTTATCTAATTTCTATCATAATGACAAATTGTAGGGATATGGAAATTGGAATAGCATAAGCAAAAATATTAATGGTATATGTAGGATTTATTTTTTCCAATGCACTGGCAGCGAGAAAAAATTACAGCAAGCCACAGCAAAGATTAAGGTACAATAAATATAAAAGTAATTTAAGTAAACTTAGTAAAGTTTAAATCAGCCATTTATTTATCTACTGAAAAAAGTTCTAAATCCCCTGAATACGACTTTGCGATACAGGCTCTCTATTATGATTTATGGTTAAAAGGCTAAAATAAATTTAGATAGCTAGTAATATTTTAAAGAAATTGCAATTCGGTCATGCATAGAAGAGAGAACAAATATCAAGGGTCACGCGAATAATGCCTGATAAGTGCTATAGCACATGCTGTTACCTAATTTTAAAATTAAGTGTAAACATATATTTAATACTTATCTAGTGTAAGCTTTACTATAAAAATTCAACAATTTAACCTATCTAATATTTGTTTTTTGTTTTAATTAGCTGTATTTTAATTTTAAAACGTGGCTGTGGTCCCTGTGGTCGATTTGTATAGTTTATCAAGGGCACCTTAAGTCCTTGATAAGTCCTGGTTACGTGAAACTTTTTTACTTTACTTTTATAAAGTAATACCAACACTATAACACGGCTATGTGTAGCTTGTTGCAAAGTTTCGTAGATATTATTATTTTTTTCTAGAACAAAATGACGCTTTTTAGTCTAACTTTTAGCATCAAATTGATTTCGATTTGAGATTCTTGTTATTTGACTTCAAGCTAATAACAAAAATTTCATCAAAACAATAAAAAGAGATGCACGGGGAATACTTGCGTTTAACTAATCCGACGAAGAACTGCACGAATTATTGCCATTGCCGATATTCCATCTGAGTACATTTAATTGCTCTGTAGTAGCTGAGCTCAATTGTTAATCGATTTTCTAAAAAATGCATACATATTATGCTCATAATTCTTCAAATAATTTGCCATGTGCAGAAACGATACCACACAACACAGATACAACTACATATGCCACAATCAAGTCAACCACTAATTAGGCTTTTTCTGGATGTTGAGCTTGTACGCATTCAGCCATAGAGGGTGATCTGCGTCATCGTTAAAAAGTAAACGATAGAAATATTTCGCATGGACTGTGCGCCTGTGTAAATTAAAAGGTATTAGCTACGAAAAAAAAATTTTTCGTTCAAAAAATTAATATATTTAGTAAGGCAATAACTGCTTGGTCTAATTAGTTAAGACGTCCCTGCAGAGCTAACATGTGCTAAAAGTTGCTTTAAATAACCAAACATGCGACAATCAATGCTTAACTATAACAATGTTCGATTTTTCAAGATCTAAATACAAATTAAAATTGGTCTGTCAAACATAGTTTTAAGTAAAGATTGATGAGTAAAAATTTATACAAAAAAGAAAATAATTGCCATCTAAAATACTCTTGATGACAGCAAAACACAGAGCAGAAATGATCCCCATCGGACACTAAAAAGCAGAGTGGCACATCTCGACACTAGCAATTAGCAATCATGAAATTTAAAAATGACAAGAATAAAACATCCAGACAATTTTGATTAAACACAATGCTAAATCAATGTCAAATGGTCATCTTTGCCACTGACGAGCTCAGCTCTTCCGCTGCTCCCAGAGAGCCATCCGACATCGGAGTTCCATTGTCTTTGACAGAGTAAAATCGACTGGGCCGTGTCTGCGCCCTGCCGAAGTACTCCACTTGGCCGATGACGCTGCCGGAGCCGCGGAGACGGCGCAAGTACGCGTCGACAATGAGCCGATTGGTCTGCGACGTGTCCGGCTGGGCCGCGTACTCGGCCGGGTCAACCCACCTTGGAGGCGAGATGGGTCTCATTTGTTAAACGCATTTGATTGGCTGGGTGAAAGTATAGGGGGCTGGGGTGGGGTAGAAGGCTTCTGATTGGCTGTCGGTGTGAGTAGCTGAGGTGGGTGGCCGTTCGTGATTGGCTAGGATTGAGGTGGGTGCGAAGCTTGTCTCTAGCAATTAAAATAGAAGGTGAATGGACTTTCATCCAACCAGGAGTTGTAGCCTTGTGGCTAGGGCGCCTGCCTCATGACCGGAAGGTCACAGGTTCGAGTCCCGGCCCTAGGAGACAATTTGAGCCCTTGAGCAAGGCACTTAATCCCGCATTTCTTCAGTCCACCCAGCTGAGATCGAGTACCAGTTTGAGCTGGGTAAATTTAGTGTGGGTGTTGCGGCCCCTCCAGCGCGTCAGGCTGAAAGTTGTACATAGCCCTCGGATGCGCCGCGCAACTAGCTGCGGCTGTGCCTTGGGCTGAACATCTGATCGAAAGGTCGGGTGTCTAAATTTATTTATTATTTATTTATATCCATCCAACAGGTCCGCTTACCGGTAATCGCCAATTTCGCCGCCGGGCTCGAGTCGGACCGCGGCACCCGGCAGAGGATGAAGCAGGCAGGCAAAGTAAAGATCGCCGATGCCCCAACGGAAGCCGTGCAAATGCCGGAACGCTAGCAGGCCGTCCGGCGCCGCCCGCGTCTCCAGTCCGGTCTCCTCGCGAACTTCCCGAATAGCCGCCTCGCTGATGTCCTCGCCGAAGTTCGCGTAGCCGCCCGGCAGTTTCCAATGCCGCTTGGCCTTGTCGTAGGCCTCCGTAATGACAAGCATCTCGCCGGTGTCGGGCCGGACAACCAGCCCGGCGGCGCCGAGGGTGTGCGTGGCGTACGGCGGGTAGTTGCACTCGCCATTGGCCAGCCAGAGCAGCATGCAGCAGGCCTCGCCGGATGCATGGTGAAATCGGAAGCCGACGCTGCCTAAAGCGCCAATCAGCGCTGCCGAGCCGGCGTCAACGCCGAGGTTGCAGACGACGCCGCGGACGCCGTCGCGACGCCATTGGTCGACTTGGTCGGCAATGATCTGTTGAAGCGACGCCGGCGAAGGCACCGGAACGGGCAAGAGGTTGGCCAGGTTGAGGGACACACATTTGAAAATGTCCGGCTCACAGTTGGACAGTTTCTCCTGCAGCCTGTCCATATTGAGCCAGCGAGCCTACTGAAAGTAGCATGACGCACAAATACTTAATTTACAGTCATTTATAGACTTTAAACAACAATTTTTAATAGTTGATAATATTATAACTGCTCTGTAATTCTTTAATGTATGCAGAATCTTAAATAATATTTGCTTATGACAGTTTTGATGCTTATTTAAATGTTATCTCAGGCCTATTCTTAAGAAATTTAAAATTTTAACAGCTTAGTGCTCAAGCAGCATTGCAGCAAGTCTCTCTCAAGGCTTAAGCTCAATAAAATGATGGAAAAAGGATGCAATAGGTTAAAGATATATGGAAAATGGTACTCGTAATACATGCTTGAAAATAGAATATCATCAATGTAAGCTAATTTTTTTAAAGTACCTTATTTTTGCTGCACAGTGAAAAGCATCCTGGTTCTGAAAATTGCATCCTGAAATCTGGCACAGGATGCAAAATTGCATCTAACTTTTGGGTGAAAAAGAACCTAGCCACTAGGTAATATTAGTGGCTACTAAGCTATAATTTAATAGATCTATTGTATATATAAGACATTGAACAAATTTTTTGATATATAATAGTTAGATATAATGAAAATTCTTATTGTAAGAGTCTTGGTTGTTAACAAGGGTACAAAATATTTACTAAGATTAAATAAATTTGAAAGGCATTTTTCAAAACAATAATCTTCATGGTATAACAAAAATAATAGAAATAAGGATACTTTTTTCAAATAATTAAGTTTGGTAAAGCATTGATATTTGAATACAGATTTTATTCACATAAAACTGATTACATTAAACCACTAATTAATTTGGGCACATCATTGGGTAAGCTTGATTTTTACTATTAAATAACTTTTTGCATTATTATATTTCTAATACTTACAGTAGATAGCAGAAAAATAATAGGTTGTAAAAGATCAAATTGCACTAAATTTATTCACAGTATATAATAATAATAATAGAATTATTTCTTGCTTTTATTGGCTCTATTATAGGTAAATATAACTTTAAATAGAAAATTAACATAAAAGTTCAAGTATTCGAGCATATCTATTTTTCGAGCTGAGAAATACCACAAGGAGTTGTATAATAGAACTGAGAAACTGTAGAAATAAGGGAAATTACATTAAGGCATTGAGTATTAAGTTTTGATAAAGCAAACGGTGCGTTTAAATCACAGACAGATCCAAATACTACCATTAGTGTTAAGGTTGCAGAAAGTGAGTGAAAGGTTTCTTTGAAAATGAAAAACTTAAATTTTCTGTTTTTGTGTGTCGTTACCTTTTATTATCGTTTTCTGGGCAATAGTAACGCACCGATGTAATGCTCGTAATACATACAAAGAACAGGGTCGGGGAAAAAGGAAAATTGTCTCAGTATTATTTTTTGCTATTGTTTACTCTGCTAATTTGATCCGGAGGTTTAAAATCTTTCTTAAGACCTTCTCATCAATACGAGGATTTATTCACATTCTCATAAGCTAAAAACTTGGTTGGGCTTCTTTACCTTGACGGCGAATCAAAAGGTGCCTATAGTGTAGGATCTGCCTTACGAAGCATTATTTAATTTGAGCTAATCTATCGGATTGCATAACGCATATACTTATCTGTACTGGTGATTCTGTATAAATACACGTTACAAGGTCTCATGAAAAGTACAAGTTTACTTGTACTGTACACATCTACCTGTAATTGTAAATTCCTATCGCACTTGTAAGGGATAGGAATTGACTGCAAATTACGAGCAACTGGCAATAGAAATGTACATCTTGCTTTAAAACTATATTATTCTAACTTTTATAAGTGAATACAAGCGCGCATCCAAGGAACTACATGAATGTTTATCAAGAATTTAACGGCAAACTTTTATAGTGGTTGTTGTGTACATACAACATATGCAGTGTATGTCCAAATGGAAATGCATATCTGCATTTATAGACGAGGTGAAGTCAGTAAAGACAAAAACTGATACATAAAATAAGTTATACACTGGTATATTTTATTACCAAAAATAGTACAGCAGTGTACATTTTCTAAACTTTTTTAAAGAAATACCAATAAATGACAAATACATTTTTTGTAACTAACACACAAACAAACCGTACCACCAGATGAACAAAAACAAAGCAATAAAGTAACGAAGTAAATTTTGGGAGAATAAATGCTGCCTTTTTGGCGCAAAACTAAGTACAAGTTTTTGAAGAAGTGGAAAACAGTTATAGCTAAAATAGCAACGAATGCATAGATTATAGAAAGATAGTAATTTTTGTCTTTAAAATGTTTTTTGCTCGTATAGACGAGGTAAAGCCAAACAAAAAACATGGAAATTAAGGCGCAATAAACCAGCAGAAAGCGCTAAATAAAAAACCATTAATAACGCACATTATAGGGCTTGCGAGTCCACAGAATTTGCGGATATCGCATACAAACAAGTAAGATAAAGTTAAACAAAGACTAAAACTTCAAAGCTATTGCTTACCTAGAATCAGAGCGAATAAAAATGAAAACCTTGGGACTTTGGGACCGAACTAAACTAGTCAAAAACGCAGAAAAGAGCAGAAAAACTTTCTGCAGACAACTGACTGACCCTCCAACTCAGTCATCAGCGCAGCGGAGTCGGCACAAACGGAGGCAACAGGCTACCGGATTCGATCAGCCTCCGCAGCTCCATCGCCCTGGCTTGGTTGGCAACGTCTGCCGATGTCCCCGACTTGGCCGCCTCGAATCGCCAGCCAGTTGGCAGCCAGCTGGCGAACACGTCGCCGTGGAGCTGCAGAATGCGGGCCAGGCCGCAGGGTCGGCAGCGCGGCCTGGGGTGGAGCAGCGCCAGGAGAAGGCGGCGATAAGCCGGGCTGGCCTGCGGTGTTTGGTTAAAGAATTTTGAGGACTTCAGTCTACTTTCATTTTTAAACCGCAGTGCATTTTATTCCTAAATCTAAGATCCCGCATTTTATTCCTAAATATAAGATCCCGTATTCGAGATCCCACAATCGATGGGATCTTAAATCTTAGATCCCATCAATTGTAATGAATCGAAGGTTATAGTGGCAAAATACGCCAATTTCTCGATCTAGGAGCCAAAATCCAATTTTTAACATCAAAGATCCCAGACTCAAGGTCAAAGATCCCACATTCAAGTTAAAGATCCCACATATAAGGTCAGAGATCCTAGACTCAAGGCCAAAGATCCCAGATTCAAGGTAAAAGATCCCACATTGAAGGTCAAAGATCCCATATTCAAGGTCAAAGATCCCACATTCAAGGTCAAAGATCCCACATTCAAGGTAAAAAATCCAAAATTCAAGGCTAAAGATCCCACATTCAAGGTCAAAGATCCTACATTCAAGGTCAAAGATCCCACATATAAGGTCAGAGATTCTAGACTCAAGGCCAAAGATCCCAGATTCAAGGTAAAAGATCCCACATTCAAGGTCAAAGATCCCACATTCAAGGTAAAAAATCCAAAATTCAAGGCTAAAGATCCCACATTCAAGGTCAAAGATCCCACATTCAAGGTCAAAGATCCCACATTCAAGGTAAAAAATCCAAAATTCAAGGCTAAAGATCCCACATTCAAGGTCAAAGATCCTACATTCAAGGTCAAAGATCCCACATTCTTTACTCTTAGACTCTAGACACGTCACACAAGACTCTAAGAACAACAATCTGAAATTCTAGATCTCTAAGCACTCCAGATTAAACGTTCAGCGTACCGCATAAAAACCCCAGCAACCCCGCTTTACCTGCATAGTACTTTTGGCGAGCTGCTGGTAGCCATCAAACTGCATGTAGTCGGCGTAGGCTTGCACAGTGCACAAGTTACTAGGCGGCAGAATTGGAAAACTGTTGTGCAGAAGCCAGTAGGCAAGACAGCCGAAGCTAAACCAGTCCGTTGCCTTGGTGACGATGCTGCCTGATTAAAAACCGGTGTGGGGCGCGTAAAGTAATTACAACTAAAACGAAAATATTTTTCACGTGGAACTTTGTCACAAATTTCTGTTACCTCTATTGAATCCCTCACCATCGGCGCCGCTGTACAGAACTTCGGCCGGCAGGTGAAAGGTTTTCAGTCCGGCATTGAGGTAGCAGCGGGCGTGGCCCCTGTCCAACCTCAGCGAGTGACCGAAATCGGCCAAGCGGACGTGACCGTCGGCAGCCAGTAGAACATTGTCGGCCTTGAGTAAAGGTTTGAGTAAACGGCGGGAGTAACTATGACTAGATTTGGATAGCCAAATGCTTCGTCACCTAAGTAGTTTGGTGAATTAAGCTAACCTTGATGTCCATGTGCAGACAGCCGCGCGAGTGCATGTAGTCAATAGCGCAGGCAACTTCGGCCACGTAGAAGACGGCCTTGTGCTCCAGCATGCGCTGCTTGCCGGCGTACAGGCCAGTTAGAAGGTCGTGCAGCGAGCCACCGCTAGCCAGCTCTAATATTAGACAGCCTGCGGTCCGGCCATTGAGCTTCACTACTAAACTGTTTGACATCCACAATAGGAAGGTGCTCTTGTAGGATTGCTCAGTGTGGCCCCGCTGAAGCACCTGGATTCCGGGTTACATTTGGGCGGGTGCCAAAAATTGAGAAAGTTTTTGTTAATAAAAAAGCGAAGGAGTGGCAGATTTCATATTCCAAAATTTAACCAAATTTTTCCTTAAAAATTCACAATCTTTTTATTCCCTAAACTTAATATCCCCTAAATTTTACTTCCCCCAAAAGAACACTTTCAATTTCCTGAAATGTCGAATCCCCACATTCTCCCCTATCCCCAATTTTCGTATTCCTTAAATTTCAAATCCTTTAATTTCACATTTTAACAATATTAAATTTGAAAGCATACAGTATTTCCTTTCCTGCGCGCGCCTGAATTTTAGGGAATATGAAATTTGCGAGGCAAAATTCTGAGGTTTCATACGTTTGGGAAACGTGAAATTAGACGGGTTTGAACTTTTGAAATCACCCCAGGGGTGAGTAAATAATTGAAGATTTTGAAGAACGTCAAATTATTAATAATCGATTGGGAGAGTCGTCATTGGATAAAACGGCTATCACGTGACAGCCATGAACCAATAGTGGCTTAACTTTTGTGTGCCGGTTTATAGAACGAAAGAAATTTACTGCTTAATGCATGTACTAATAATTAACAATATTAAAAAACTTTAATCTCACCTCGTGCACCCAATGCTCCGTCTTGTAGTTTTCCACATGCGGCGTCAATTTAAGAGCCGCAACGCCCGCCGGCATTTGGCGTTTGGATGCCTGGCACAGACGTTTCACCTCGCTGATGTAGACTTGGCCGAAATTGCCCCGGCCAAGTATGTGCGTTGGACGATAATACATAGAGTCCTGGCCATTATAAACTTGCAGTTCTTTAATGGGAATGAATTCGGCAGATGAACAATTTGTTGGTTGCTGCTGGATAGTCAGCTTATGAGGCTGCTGCTGTTCGTGAATTCGACAGTCGTGACGCAGTGTGTGGCACAATGATTCAAAGAAAATAGGCAGATAGTGGTAGGTTTTGGCGCGCTGCAGCAGACTGGAAAGAAGGTTATCAACCCCAAGTTGCGAACTATTAGCTTTCGTTAGGGAGAAGCCGACTGTACGCGTGGGCAGTTGAATGAAAATTACATTCGGACTTCCCATCCGATTCGTGGCAGCAGCCTGTGTGAATGCATGCTTCTTCATTGTTTGCTTTGCCTGAAAGTTAATGCCGACTTGGCTGCATGCTTGCTGCTTGACTGCGCTTGAAGAATCCACGCAGACAGATGGAGCAGGTGTAGCGCATACCGCAGTGGAATTCAGATAGTCGCTTACAATGCCCGAATCGTCTCCGACTCCAGGAAAGGCGTCTCTGCACTCAAAATCAGCATTTTTCTGTTGAATCGACTTGGGACTTGAAGATGCAGTACAGAATCCGTGTTGGCACGGCTGTATTAGGGCACAGCATGGAGCATGGTCTTGAACATGAACTATCGACCCCTTATTGCGATCATTAAGGGAGACGATCTTTTCAAACAATAAGCAACTGCCCTTTGATACGGTTAACATAGTCTAGTATTAGTTAGCTGATGACGAGTAGGGCGCTGGCTTTGCTTACTACACAAAGGCTGCAGAGAAGCGAAAATTGGCTTTCCAAGCTACTGTAGTCTAGACGGAAGCTCCCTAATATTCAATATAAGTTCTATTATAAGTGGACCGCTCTTCCAAGCTTTTTTATTGGTTCAGCGGAGTGGGGTGTCGATTTGGGGGGTGGTAATTGAAAAATAAAGTTGTTTACCCAAACTGGGTGCGTGAAGAAAATTGCGTACAGACGCGCCAAACCCACTGCCCCTCTCACACTTTATGTACGCGCTTTACCCAATTAAGTTGGGCTGATTTGGGGTGGAACTTTGGTTTGCTAGCTAGAGTAGTGGTGTCTGGTGTGATTGCAACTTATCTTGGTTTTTGGCCAGGGGTTGTTTGTGGATGCTTTTCGGCTTGCTGTGTGTTTAAAGGTCATTCGGAGCAAGGAATCAGCTGTAGTTACCCGATTTTACATTTGAATGTCTTAATTTAAGTCACGTTCACCGTTCACGCTAAATATACAGAAGTCAATTTGTTCAATAGCATGATCCTTTCACGGTGCTATTGAACAAATTGTCAAGTGTCAAGTGGGACTCGGTTTCGAATTACAAATTAAACTTTCTAAGCACAAAGCGTACTTAAAATTAACTATACACTCTTTGTAGTGGTGTTGGCAATTTAACGCTCATTCACACCGCAATCGAATGAACCTGCATCACACGAATGTACCGTTGAATATCCGGTCATTCCTTTGACGAGGACGTAAAATTCATGTAAATTAACGCACCTACTATAAGTAAAGTAACTAAAGTAATATTTACCAGCCGAATGCAATGCAATAGCCAGTAATCGTTGTTAGTTTGAATTTAAAGTTTATCGCTATTGCACAAAATTTTTGCTGATACTCGTGCTCATTCTTTGCCAGCAAATTCTCGAGCAGTAAAAGCATTATCCTTCACAAGAGATTTTTAGCGATTTAACTTGCGTTCCTTAATTATCACATTCCTTAATCGTATATAATTCATAAAATCAGTTCAATTTCGACTATAAATATTAAATCGGGTCACGCAAGCCACAAATTGCACAATTTCACAACATTTACTACTAGAACTAGTAGGTCATCACCATTTTTAATAGCCAAAACTATAACGTCTTAATAATAGTAACTCGTGCATTCTACGACAAATTACTCGTTAATGAAAGGAAAATACAATTACAAACATAACGACTAAAAATGGCAAATTGTTGCATTCGGTTTTGAAGCGAAGCAAATGATATAAAAACTGTACATTTCTATGAGGTCAGAACGTCTATCTATAGTTAGTGTATAATATAATTGCAATACATCGCATTTTGGGCAAGGTTACTTTATCTCGCACATGACCAGTATAAAGAGTACAGCTGGTTATGAAAACAACGGCAAAGTTTAATAGTTCCTTTACTCTGAGACCCCATCTGAGACCCCATCTCAATCCGCATAGCGTAGTAAGAATAAGAATTGACAAAAAATAAGCTACGAGCGTACAAGCTTAAGCGCTGAGTAATAATCAGAATCCTTTGCAAAATATCTCAACTAGTGCCTTATCTGATTTTATCACCCCTTCTGAATTTCTAAACCATTGATGCCGCAAAACCTTGTTATCATCCTTTGATGCCTACGCCATCCGTTCAGCTGCTTGATTTTTTGATGATCTACCAAAACTTCCGCGGTCAATTGATGTTGCCGCCACCCCTTAGTCCATGTATCATACTGGCGTGCGAGAAATTCTTAGTGCGACGCAAGAATTATCATTCAATTTTGATTAATAATTATAAGTAACAATCCCTTTTCTATGCAATCAATTGTCTACTGCCGGTACGTTAAGCATGGAATTTCGGAAAGCAATGATCTAGTGATTAAAAATTTTTGTTTAAAATAGACAATGCAGTAAATTTCGGATTGCAATTCGCTATTCACACATCGGCAGTTTGGGTTGCTAGCTGCTGATTTCCAGCGGGTCGCAGTTGCTGCAGCAGCGGCGGTGGCGGCTGCCCCGAGCCTGCTGCTGCTGTCGATATTCGGGCGCTGGCTGTTGATGAAGGTCTGGACAGGGATCTGTACTGCTGCTGCTGCTGCAATGGCGCGGAGCTGAACTGCGGCTCACTCAACAGCATCAGAGCCGGCTGATTGAAAGCCGACTGAGCGACAGAAGATGGAGAAGGTGATGCTGCTGTCTGCCGATGGCGCTGCTGCTGCTGCTGCTGCTGCCTGTGATGACTGATCAGCGTCATGGGGATGTGCTCGTGCTGCTCCCGGCCATTCACCGACGTTGGATTATTAGCAAAGTCCTCCTCGACTATGCAATTACAGTTGTGCAAATTCGGAGACCTGGAGTGCAGCTGCTGGTGCTGATGGTACGAGGAGTAGCCGGAACTGCCGCTCGGGGGCAGCGTCACGTAGTGAAGGTGATCGGGCATTCCTGCGCCTGTGTTGACGTGTCAAAAGATAGCTGAATGTAAATTTAGAATGCCTAATTTAGTAAAAAAAATTGTTAATTTTGATTTGTTAAGCTCACGTCTAAGATCGGCGTGCATCATCTCCTCCTCGCTCGCTCCGTGGCCGGAATCGGCCGAGGCCACCTCGTAGTCGCTGGGCAGAAGCAGGTTGGGCGGCAGACTGTGCTGACAGTGCTGATTGCTGCCGTTACCATTCTGGCGGTAAAATAGAAGAAAACAATATTAGGTTATTTGTATCTGAAAATCTCTACTTATAGTAGCCCCAAAAGTAAATTAAAGTAGTATTAAAATTAGACGGCAAAGAAAAGCTGACTAATTAAATTTTCAATACGTGATGTTCGGTAAGTACAAAAAAAATTCAATATACTTGCTAGTCGTCATGCCCCGTGTCAGAAGTGCACCAACATTTCTAATGATTTACGACTCACTCAAAAGAGGTTGAATTCTAGGAATCCAATTAGCGGTAGTTGCAGGTTAACAACAGCTAAGTCTGCAGTTGTATGCATAATCTTCTTATTTCTAACATTTTTTCTTCTAAGATTTAATGAATCAATGAGCGCCGGTTTGCACTTGAAATTTGTAGTGAAGGGAAGCCAGGCTTCTTAGTTGCTGACTTCCTTCATATGTTATAAATTCGTGCACGTCACCTGCCTCTCTTCCCCTTCATCTTCTTCCTGCGCTTCCTCAGACACCTGCGCTTCAAAGTCACAGCCTCGCCTGCTTGCCAACATCCGTATTGTTAAGAAGGCATAAAAGACTTGGAGTTGGAGCTTATTGCCCTGAATTGAATCTCCGTGAGCCTCCGAAATTGGGAAATAATTGAGGATTGGGAGGAGCAGAAAATACGCGTTCTGGGCTTGGCAAGGGGTTAATTTCTGGGAGCAATCTCGTCATCTGCGGCCATCTGCTTTGGAATTCCTAGAGAACAATATGAGGACAGGACAGACTGGTCTTTTAATGAGGGATGCATACTGGTGTGTTATATTCCATTGATGACGGCAGCGTGTCATTAAGGCGTCAAATGGGCGTCATTGGGATGTCAAAATGTGGCGTCATTAGGGTGTCATACTGGGGAGTCATTAGGGTGTCATACTGGGGAGTCATTCGAGTGTCAAACTGGGGCGTCATTCGAGTGTCAAACTGGGGTGTCATTAGGAGTCATACTGGGAGTCATTAGAGTGTCAAACTGAGGTGTCATTAGGAGTCATACTGGAAGTCATTTCAGTGTCAAACTGGGCGTCATTCAAGTGTCAAACTGGGGCGTCATTAGGGCGGAAAAGTGGGGGCTTGACTGAAGCGCTAAATACAAAGCCATAGTAACAATAGATTATTGCTTGGCAATATAATAATAATATTGCGTTCTGCACCTCCAGAAATTAACGCCTCATGCCTCATGGTTGCAACGCTCTGCTTTGTAAGAAAGCAGATATTAATCCCTTCACAATCAGACCGAAGATCTGATCGATGCTCGCCACCTCTACCCTAAACTTGTCGAATATGCTGGCTTTCGGTAATTCTTTTAATCCCTATCTATCTATCTGTCCGTCTGTCAGTCTGGCACCAGGAGATGCCATTTCAAGCTGGGCTGCTGCAGATCCAAAATCCCACGCCAAGAAGTGGGCGCGCACGAAATCCGACCCTCACGTCCCCTGCCCCGGGGCCCCCCTTCTCTTCTACACCCCAGCGCCAGCGGGTGGCGGGCTGCGGCGGCGAGATCAAGATCCAGCAGAACCTAACTGACTGCGCTTTCTACCTTAGCGTTGGGATATTTGACTGACTCACCGGAGCAAGTCCCTGCCCCCACTCCCTGCTCCTCTTTCTCTGGGGTGCGATTTAACAGCGGGAGATCCCGGGAGGGTCTGATTTAGGGGGCGAGGGTGCGCGGGGCTTGGCGAGGATAAGATAAGAGAGGTGCGAGACAGACACCAGCTATCGGACCCGGCTACGGTTTCTGCCGCCGATGCCAGGAAGGTGCGAGCCCTGCCAATCCCAGCCGCTGCCAAAACCCTCCTGCGCACTCAAAGCCCCACCTCTCCCCGGGCCTCTCTGCTAGCGTCAGCTGCCAACTCTTGACGGGTCGGGCGAGAAGAAGGAGGCGTGGCCTAGCAAGAGTGGCAGCGGTATAGAGGGCGGCGCTTTGGAGGTTGCGCAGCTCCGCGCCGCCTGCTTACCCGTGACGCGCGGCCATCTGGTGGGCCAATCGATCAATCAGAGCGGGCCGCCCTGATGGGGGTTGGGTGCGGAGGAGTTTCGGTGTCTCGGCGTCTTCAAAGTGGCGGGGATAAATTGGATCGGGAATAGGCAGGGGAGAAGGATAGATGGAGGCGACGACAGTAACGAGGAGTTGATGATGTGCGAAGCTCGGAACTGCAGGGGGGAGTCTGCAGGATTCTGGAAGCTGGCTCATTTAATCTACGAGAGATAAGAGGCGGGATTAGGGGAGGCCAAAAGGCATGGGCGACAATAGACAATACTGAGGATTTGAGCAATCAGAATCAAAACTGGGATGAACAATGAGACAATGGCAATGAGCACTGATCAAACAACTGATCAAACTTGTACAACTAATTATCGTTGAGTTGGTCTATCGAAAAATTTAATAGCCTAAAAAAACCCAGCAAGGCAGTGCGACCGTATGGAAAATTGTTCCAGGTACAACTGGAGTTGACTTTACGCTCGTATCCTTTGCTATCCGGCTATGTCCGTGTTTACTTGCCCTCCCAGCTCGAGCTGACCTCGTTGCTCTCAGCTTAAACTGATATGCTCGTAAAGGGTTGGGGCACGACCCAGAGTGTAGAGAGACACACACAACCTTCTTCCCCAGTATCACTGGTACCCCCCCCCCGCTTATCTTGCCCAGCAACTGCCCGCGCGAAGCCAAACCCGGGGGCCCCCTAAGCGTGCTAAGCCCACGGACTTAACAATCAATCAGATGGGGAAATTTGTGGACTCCAGCAGTTTGGGATTCCTGGGTGAAGGGGGGGGGGATACATGGACCCCCGCGCTCGCGTATGTGTGTATCTGACAGTTTTTTCCTCGTGGCCCCCTGCCTTGGCCTCCCTCTCTCAAATCCCCGAGTCGGGTCGAAGCTTGAGGGGTGGAGGCGGCGGCGCGGAGCTCAATTTGATGATGATGGGGAGGCGGTGGTTGCGGTCTAAATCCTTCACCCAGTCATTCCAGCCAGCCCACATAGGTACATTAGCTCGCATAAGACAATGCGGGACCTCCGCTTCAGCGCTGGGAGAATTTTCCAGCATAAAATATTGCCGCAACTGAAACTCTTATCCCAAATTTTGTGGGATCTCTCACTGAGCAACTGAGTTAACTTGGAAACTGATGGCGGACAAGAACTCGTTGCGGGACTAATTTGGAATTTTTAACAACTTTGGGAACAAAATTGGGACGCCCGACCGCGTCAATGGGCAGTTTTTTTATTGCAGTTTCTTGCGTAGGTTTTACATCTTAAATGTTCTGCATCAGCTTAACATGGCTTGTTTCTCAAGCATGTTTTTTTTACTTTTGAGCACGGCAAAAGCAGTCGCAGTCAGGAAGACCGGTGTGTTTCTTAGAAATATCATTTTAAAAAATCCCAAGACTGGATCGCATTTCTGAAGCTATGCAGTTCCGGCTCTTTTAAAGAATTGGAAAATCTTGATAACGCCATCGGACCATAAATCCACTGCCAGATTTTGAATGAATTTATTCTAAGAATGCGCCGGTTGCTGCCAACGGGCCACGCAGTCAGTTGCAGAGTTCAATGACTGCAATAACTCGCTTCATCTCTCTCTTTGTGTGTTGGGCTCAGATAGCTGATGCAGTTTGACGCTTGGGACTATGGGAAATAGGGAAAATTCTGTGCTCAATCACCGCACCAGAACTGACCCTAGCGTCCCCCTAACACCCCCCAAAAGTGTCCCGTCACCTCGCTAAATCGTCCAGCGACCGCCATCCACAGCCTCTTTACTATTGCGCCTCATCAATTCTTCATTTTCCTTTAGCGCCGGCTAGTTGAGCGATGTTATTTGGTTATGTCAGGCAGCTGTGTTTGTGTGTGTGTGCGTGTGTGTGTGTGTGTGCCGGCCACCGCACACGTATGGCTTGTACCAAAGTACAGAGTGGCACGGCTAATTGCTCGCTAATTGATATATGAGGCTACTAAAATAAATAATTATAAATTTAGACACCCGACCTTTCGATAAGATGTACAGCCCACGACACAGCCGCAGCTAATTGCGCGGTGCATCCGAGGGCTGTGTACAGCTGCTCGGTCCTGACAGCCTTACCCAGCTCAAACTGGTACCCAATCTCAGCTGGGTGGACTGAAGCAATGCGGGATTAAGTGCCTTGCTCAAGTGCTCAAATTTTCTCCAAGGGCCGGGACTCGAACCCACGACCTTCCGGTCATGAGACAGGCGCCCTAGCCACTAGGCTACAACTAGCCTAGTTGCAACTAAGGAAAGAGAAATATTAAAAAAATAAGCAACGCTTACCTCTCTCGACATCGTCCCCAGATGATGCTGCTGGAACGGATGCAGCATTCCGTGCCCGAAGGTTGTCAGCGGTCCGATGCAATCCGGCCGCTGGTCTCCTTGAAACCCTGCCGCGGCCGGGGTGACAGCAGCCGACGAAGAAGCACCGGGCACGTCGCCAACAGCCTCCGGGCAGTGCTGATCCTTCGGCCCGCTGTAGCCATCGCGTCGTCTGCCGCGACGTCCTCGACGACCGGCGCCGCCGTCGCCGCAAGGCTGTCGCCGGTTCAACAGGACGATGGCGACAACCAGCACCAGGGTGAGGAAGCTGGAGGCCACCACCACAACCAGCAGCAGGGTCCAGTTGCTGGCCGCACCGAAGCCGCCGCCCAGTGCGAACGGACTCTCGTTGCGACGAACTCGAACGGAGAACGGCACGACGGTTGACAGAGGCCGGGGACTGCCGCGATCCGTCACCGTCAGGTTGAAGGCGTGCAGGCCCGGTGTCAGCGGGTTCACCACGTGTAGCTCGCCGGTGGTGGTGTTCACTTCAAGGATGCGAGTCCGCTGGCTGAGGCGCATCTGTAGGCCGGCTGCTGCGTGGCAATCCCGGCCAATCAAACGTCTGGGCGGCTCGTCATCGTTGTTCACCTGGCACACGTCGGGATCGTGAACTTGCACGCTGTAGATTGTCATCCCAGGCGTGTGGGCGTCGGTGGCCTCGATCACCTGTGACGGTGTTGGACGGTGAATTTTATGTTGATGCTTTGTGTATGAGTTAGTCCGTGGAGTTAAGTGTGCTGCACGTAAATTGTTAAGATTGATAGGTTAATGTGTACATTGTTGAGGTAGGTAAGTCTGTTGAAGTCTTTAAAACCATCTTTTTCTAAGTAATTGGGATCGATTGGACACAGGTAATTTTGCTGTGGTAGGCCGGTAGGCTCTAATGTGAGATTTCATTGGGTTCAGGCTTCAATATCTGGTCCAAGTGCTAAACACACCTGCTGAAAGGTCGGATCCTCGATCACTGGCGCATTGTCGTTGAGGTCCATCAGGTTGACGGTGACAGTCGCTGTTGAAGAGAGCGAAGGCGAGCCGCGATCGCGCAGCTGCACGGTTAGGCGGTGGCGAGCCTGGATCTCCCTGTCCAGCCGGCCGTTCGCTGACACTCGGCCGGCACTGCTGACCCGGAAGCTGACATTGCTGGACTGCGGCTCAGCGCTCAGCAGGCTGAATGTCGCCGCCGCATTGTTCGTTGCCGGATCATCGGCGTCGCTATAAGCCAACTGGCCGATCGTCTTGTCCCAGACGTTCGTGTCGGCGAATGTCTCGTTGGTGTACAGCAGGCCGGAGCCGACCAGCAGTGGCCGTTGGTCGTTCTCGTCTGTGACCTCGATCTCGACCTGGGCGGTTGCGAGCCGCTGCCCGTCGGACACCTGCACGCTGATTGCGTAGACCGGCCTGCCGACGTGCTGGAAGACCGAGTCCTCGCGGTCCAACGGTCGCCGAGTTCGAATCTCCCCGGTGCGAATGTCGATGGCGAAGCAGCCCTTTGCGATGCCTTCGTCGCTGAATGAGAAAGTCAGGCTGGCCGTCGCGTCGCAGTCGTAGGCGAAGACGCGAGCGGCGAAAGCGTCGACCCGATTCTCTGGCACCGAGTTGCCGGCGAACACGCTGCTGTTGAATGCCGGCGGCCATTCGTTGACGTCTCCGATGTCCACCGTCACAGCGGTGCTGGAGGTCCGGGCAGACGGCTGACCGCGGTCTCTGCAGATCACACTGAATGCCGCGCTGGCCTGCTGCTCCCGATCAAATACTCTGGTCGCGTTCACCTGGTACAGCCGCACCCCGCCTGGGTACTCCGGCAGCGGGATCAGGGCGAAGCTGCGGTCACCCTGGTCTTTACCGAGCGCGCAGGACACTCGGCCGTTGTCTCCAAGGTCCCCGTCGCTAACCTGTTAATTTTTTTGTAAATAATTCTTACCAACCCGAAACTTCACCAGCCCAAAACTTCATCCAGCTCGAAACTTTTCAAATCCAAAAAATGTTGTATAAAAAGCTTCCCGACCTTCAGAAACACAACGGTACGCGGCGCTGGAGTCCCTTCGGCTAGCAACGGTCTCGACAGTCCTTTGCGCTGCTCCGGAAACTGCAGCTCAACCACGGGACTGTGGTCGTTCACGTCTACGATTGGTATCTGCAGAGACAGGTTGGCAGATGCTAAAGATGGTGTTGCATTCTCTGTTAGAACCATTATTTTTATTCAAATAAAGGACAGTGCTTTTCTGTGACAAGAGGGCCACTGGTCTGATAAATTCACCTGCACCCGCGCCTCAGTCGACAACGGCACGGGTCCGCTGTCCCTAGCCCGGACGACCAGCTCGATGTTCGCGTCGGCAGCCGCATTGACTGGTCCAACAAGAAACACGGCGCCCGTGTCGGCGTCAACCGCAAATGCCGCCGACGCCGCCGACTGTCCCGCCGCGTCGAGGTCGTACACAATTCTGGCGTTCTCTCCGGAGTCCAGGTCAGTGGCCTCGACCTTGCCGACCTGACGCCGGGCTCCGGGCGCGTAGAGATCCTCCGGAACCGGCTTGAACCGGTACACGGCCTGCCCGAATCGAGGCGGGTTGTCGTTTTCGTCCAGCACGCGAACGAGCAGCTCCGCCCTGGTGCAGCGGCGCTGCAGCCCTCGGTCGCAAGCCTCCAGCGTCAGGCTGTAGTTGCGCATGGCCTCGTAGTCGAGCTTGTCGCCGAGAAGCAGCACCAGCTGGCCGGTGCTGTTGTCTAGCCGGTCCAGGCGGGCCCGCTGCTCCGGCCGGCTGCCGACGATGTACACCTCCACGCGGCCGTTGTCGCCGGCGTCTGGATCCGTCACGGACGGCAGCGGCCGGCGCTGGCCCATGGAGTTCTCCTTGACCTCGACAACGCGGCCTTCGGCGCCGAACGTCGGGTCGTTGTCGTTCCTGTCCTCGATGGCGAGCTGCAAGTCTGCCAGGCGCATCCGATTGGCTGGCTGGCGGAAGTTCTGCAGCTGGACTTGCAGCGTCTTCAGGCATGGCTGCTGGCGCGGCGGGCAGTGCAGCTCCAGGTTCTCGCGGTCAAGACGGCCGGCCACCTTCAGGTGTCCCGTTGCCGCATCGATGCTCAGCAGGTGGCGCAGCGTCTCCCAGCCGCGGTCGGATCCACGCGGCTTCGTCAGAGTCAGCAGGTCGTCGGGCAGGGGTTCGAGTCCCAGGCAGGCGTACAGGCTGGAGTTGTCGATGGTGGCGCCTGGCGGAAGCTCCTCCTCAACCCGGAACCGGCAGGCGGGCGGGGGAGACGCCGACTCGAGCTGGAGGCTCAGCAGGTTTGACGGCGCCGAAAGCAGCAGGAGGAGCAGCAGCGGGGCTTCGGGCATTTTGACTGGCAGCGGAGGATGACTAGAGGACGGTCTGCATCGGGACTTCTGTTGATTGAGGCGATGGGAAGCCATTCAGATAGTCTTCGTACTTTAAATTTCGTATTTAAATAGATTGTCTTTATAGGAGAGAGACTTCTTAGTCAGGCAAAGTCTGTCTAATTGTTAATGGAAAGGTATTCAGGTAGTTTTTTTTACGAAAATGCCATTTTTAGCCTAAGAACGTTAGATGTCACTCATAGTTTCGTTTTCATGCTTTGAAATCCCACCAAATTTTTTTGTCTAAAACTCCCGATCAAAATGAATAGGTGGAGCAGAACATGGCCAAAATCCCCAACTTGCACTTCGCTACCAGCTTGCAAAAGCTTCCTATTCAATAAATACCCCGGCCACAACAGACTCCAGCGAGCGCCCCATGTCCCGCATCAGCCACGCCTCGTTGCTCGCTGAAGAGTTCGACTGATTCCCCATCCAAAGAAAATGTCCTGAAAAATCAGCTCACACTTGGGTGCTCACGAATCGCTGGCATTCAGCTGTATCCATGCATGCATGCGACCCTCTGTTCCCAACAAATCCCCGGATGGAAATCCCAGCTAGTTAGGTTCACTAACTGCGTGTGGCCATCAAACTCTAAAGCTAGGCCTGCTGTCCTGAAATTTCTCTTCCCAGCATCAACAAGGCCAGTTTGGGCCGTCACTTCCCACTTTCACTTTCTCTCTCTCTCTCTGCCCAAACGAGTTTTGGGAAGTGTGACAAACTCTTTGAGCTGCTGAGCGCCAATCTCCCCTAGAGACTGCAATCAGCTCTTTATTGACGCCTGTATCTCACGCTGCTATTTTTATTGCATCAGCAGTTTAGGGAAGATTCTCCCAGTGAAAGTGCAATAAACAGGCTCCAGAACCGAGATGGGAAAAGTTAATTGTTTTAGCCACAAAACCTCCGGGGAGTGAAACTGTTAGTTGCTATGCGATCCACTTGGAACTTGGGTGTCGTCAAGTCTTGTTAGAGTGTGAATGAGCTGAACAGAGGTAGGGAGTGATCCAACTAGGGAGTTTTTTCACCTGGGAGACAGAGATGGAGGGAGACAAGGCGAGTCTAATGCGAGCGAAACAGCGGTGCATAAAGTAGAAGTCACAGCACAAGTGAGAGATGGAGCAGTGCTTAGGCTAAAGTGTCCAGTTTCTGGAGATGGTAAAAGAACAAGGTAAAATGAACAAAAAATTGTGTTCGGCCCTGAAAAGTGACTGCCGTCCGTATGAATTATTGTCGGAGCAATGCAGTCCGCTACTCATTGCAGCATATCCCCACAGCCAGTCTTCCCCCGCCTGTCACGTTGAGTTTTTGTCTTGGCCAGAACTTGTAAGCAAAGTATACGGGGAAATAATTCGAGGGCGACGCCACTTCAGCTGGCTGCCCCCTTCAGCAAGAAGTCCGTCGCTGTTGCACTGCTGTAACTTCCCGCCCCCTAATGCGCTCAAGTCAACGCGTTGAGGATTTTTTTTAAAAAGCGTCACTTCCAATTCCCTAACCGGCCCAACAGCCTGGGAGACACAAAAATTGCAACGCCTCTCTAGCTGTCATCGGGGTAGGGGGGGGGGGGGGAATTGCTGATTGCCTTTCTCAAATAAAAAGTCTGAAAAATGCTTTAAAAATTCTGCAGCTTCTCTCTCTCTTCTTTCAGAGTTAGGTGAGCAAACTTTCTCCGCCTTCCCTACAACAGCTTCATTTACCCGCTCAGCAACGAGACTAATTAAGAGCTAGGGAATTAGAAAGGCACAGAAAGGCACAGGAAGGCACGTAACGGCACAGGAAGGCACAGGAAGGCACGTAACGGCACAGAAAGGCACAGGAAGGCACAGGAAGGCACAGGAAGGCACAGGAAGGCACAGGAAGGCACTGGAAGGCACATAAAGGCACGTAACGGCACAGAAAGGCACAGAAAGGCACAGAAAGGCACAGAAAGGCACAGGAAGGCACGTAACGGCACAGAAAGGCACAGGAAGGCACAGGAAGGCACAGGAAGGCACTGGAAGGCACATAAAGGCACGTAACGGCACAGAAAGGCACAGAAAGGCACAGGAAGGCACAGGAAGGCACTGGAAGGCACTGGAAGGCACAGGAAGGCACAGGAAGGCACTGGAAGGCACATAAAGGCACAGGAAGGCACAGGAAGGCACTGGAAGGCACAGGAAGGCACAGGAAGGCACAGAAAAGCACATACTTGTAGACAATCAAAGACTCATATAAACTAAGCACTCCTGGAAGTAGCAGGCTCTGGATAAACAGCCTACCAAAAAGAAACAGCTAGTGAAAAGCAAATGCCGATATGTATCGAAAAATATTCTATACTTTCCCTCGGGGTCTATTCGATTCGGTGCCACCAAAATAAAACAAACTTGATGATAAAAGTGCGCAGCACAGGCGCCAGCCTCTCAATTCCCGTCATCTTCATAACGGTCAACCAACAGACTGGGACTTAGTGGAAGTTAAAATCCCAAGAAATATCCGGATATCTTGTGTATACACACGAATTATTTTTTTTCTGGTCCTGACCATTTGGCATATTCGGCTTTCAAAGTGGAAGTGGAAGAGGGAAGACAGACGGGTGAAGTCCTAGCCACTGGTTTATTTGCACAGGTTGGTCCCCTAGAAGTTGCGAGCCAACACAAGATTTGATAAACAGACTGTGATGCAGAATTGTGGACTCTATTCTATGGCAACGCTCTCGGGCGTCTGGTGACAAATTTATCACTATTTTTTCTATTCTCCTCTTGTTTATATTCGAACGAAAATGACAGATTGACAGTTTGCTTGGTAACTAGATCTTTAGTTGCATCTGCTGTGTGGGTCTTTTTACCCATAGGTAGCTTAAATTGTCTCTAGGAACCCGTAGAACCTTCATTATTTTGTTCACCGCGATTGGGCATCTATTGTGGCATCCTTTTACACCTAAGGGGGTGGGTGGCGTTAGCACCTCGCTGACTCGCGAGTAATCTATTATCTCTGATTCTCAAATTGCATTAGCCAATTGACGGAAGTTTGTCGTCATGGCTACAAGCCTACTTACTACATAGGCGAAAATATCAATTTCAAAAATGGCTGGTAGCTTTTGTTCTATCGGCAGCGTCGCTTTGAAGTTTTTTTCTTGAAAAAAAAGAGAAACTTTCTTTTTCTGTGTCCGAAAAGTTGTCGCCAAATATCCTTCCTTGATCCAAGGGTGTACCCAGACGTGGGAAATCTCTTGGCCAAATCGCTCAAGCACGGGGAAGCAGGCAGTTTCGAAATGGCTTGACTCAGCATTCCTCTAGAGCAGCCAAGCGATCCGATAATCCCAAAATTAAACAGTTGAAAAAAAACTTCAAAGAGAAGCCAAGCCTACCGCATCGAATTGTTGTTTCAAGGTTCAAGAAGAAGAGATTCAACCAAATCTGCTCGTGCCGGGTTTGAAGCAGCGACACTGCAAATATTTACCTCGAATTTCAGTTAATATTTGCTCGCTGCAGGGGCCCTTGAATGCAGCTTAGCATTTCTTGCCAAGCTGTTACCAGCTGGATCCGGGATGTAAACGACCAATGATCGCGGCTTCAAGGCTAAGCTCATTGTTTGACAAACAATAAGAAAGCCAGAAACCCGTTAGCTAGCTGACAGAAATTGAAAGCCAAGGAAACTGATACTGCTACTAGAAGACAAGAAGACCAGAAGCCACGCTTTATGAGGAAGTTCAATTCAATGAATGAGTAAGACAACTAAAAACAATAGATGGGGATGAGGCTGGCTGAAAGTTTATTCAGGACGCTGGCAGCTCCTGCAGCACCATAAATCGATGAGGCAACAGGGGGAGAAAGAGATGAACGCGCAGAGCTGGAAGCTGGGGCCAGTCTCTCTCTTTGACTGAACTTTGAGTGAACTTTCACTACCAGCAGCCTCCATCAACAAGTTGACAGGTGAAGTTTGTGCGCTAATTAACTCACGGGGTAGGGGAGGGCAGATTGCCCCTTCAGACTCTATCAGGCGTCTGCTGGCCTGAAAGAGTTGAAAGTCTATTAAAAAAAGCTCTCGGAGTTGCTGTGAGAGCTAGCGCTGGTTGCTAAAGAATCAATCTTAAGACAGAAAAGTTTGAAGACAAAGTCAACCTTTATCTATTTGCTTTTACTAAGCGATTGGGCAACTAAGTATTTTTCACTCAATATGTCAATATTTTTCACTGCATTACCTCGTATTGAAGTAAAATTGTTGAAAAAACCAGGCGAAAGAGCGTCAAAATTATAACGGGGCTTAAACGCACTAGAGGGAATTATGGAACCAAAAGGATTACTGCTTACTGTTAAAGATTTAAAGAGCAAACATTATTTAGCGTAACTGTTGTGAAAATGATCCGCTTGGAGAATGGCAGCTCCTGAATGCGAGAAGAGGGAACGAGAGGGAGAGTGAGAGAGTGAGAGGGAGAGTGAGGGAGTGAGAGGGAGAGTGAGGGAGTGAGAGGGAGAGTGAGGGAGTGAGAGGGAGAGTGAGAGAGTGAGAGGGAGAGTGAGAGAGTGAGAGGGAGAGTGAGGGAACGAGAGGGAGAGTGGGGGAGAGGGAGAGTGAGGGAGTGAGAGGGAGAGTGGGGGAATGAGAGGGAGAGTGAGAGAGTGAGAGGGAGAGTGAGGGAGTGAGAGGGAGAGTGAGGGAGTGAGAGGGAGAGTGAGGGAGTAAGAGGGAGAGTGAGAGAGTGAGAGGGAGAGTGAGAGAGTGAGAGGGAGAGTGAGGGAACGAGAGGGAGAGTGGGGGAGAGGGAGAGTGAGGGAGTGAGAGGGAGAGTGGGGGAATCAGAGGGACAGTGAGGGAATGAGAGGGAGAGTGGGGGAGTGAGAGGGAGAGTGGGGGAGTGAGAGGGAGTGTTAAGGAATAAGAGGGGGAATGAGACGGTTAGAAGATCACTGCCGCCCCCTCCTCTAGATAGCCAGTCCTCATTAGAAGCTACATGCAATCTTAAGGGCAACAATTTCCTATTTCTGAACAAATCCCCATTTGTCACGGGCACTCCTTGCTCAGGTGACCTCTCCACAGTCTGCCCTCCATTCTCTTAGCGCTGAGTAACCAGTGGGAACCGGCCAAGCCTAATGTCCCCCGGATAAAAAAGCAATTCCCATAGCCATTTATCCCTGACTGCCCCCCCTTAGTGCCGCTCTGCAAAGGATTTTCATATCGTAGCCAAGAATTGTTGTCAGAGCAAACAAGAATTCCAGACTGGCCCCCCCTGCCTTGCAAGAATCTCTCCAATGAGTTGGCCAGGTATTTATATTCCCCGATATTCTACATAAGCATTTGCTCTTAGTCGGCGCGGGAATCTTTCTAACCAGGATCAAACACAACCAGCCTCCCTGAGCAGCCCACTGTCTCTCTCACACACACACGTACTTAATCACACACACTATTTGATCAGTTCGAATCGGTGTCCTCCATAAACATTGAAAAAACAACAGCAGACTGATTTCCGGATGCAAATTTCATGGTCCCCCATGTTTGCAGAAGTTCTTGGTCATTGAGGCCACTTTAACAAAGACTCTTCCAAAACGTGCCGGTACTGACCCACCCGAAATCCCTGAATCCCTGAACCTGGCAAAAGCTGAGGCCTCAATGGGACTTGGCTCGGTGTCAGTTTTATTGCCCCGTTATAAAAGTAAAATTTTATTGCGTTTTAATCATGGGAGATCGTGCCAGTATGGCCTTTCTTGAAGTGCACAGGAGTTTTAATTGAAGTTACCGTCAGGAGCACTTTTCATGCTGCAGGTTTCAGTGATTTCAGTGCTTGCACTGTACTATTGTTCTTATCACTGGGGTGGAGAGAATTAAAAGAAGACTTAGGGAATGAGAAGTAGAGTGAGCAATGAGAGAGAGAGTGAGGGAGTCATAGGGAGAGTGAGGGAATGAGGGGAGAGTGAGGGAGTGAGAGGGAAAGTAAGGGAGTGAGAGGGAGAGTGAGGGATTGAGAGGGAGAGTGAGGGATTGAGAGGGAGAGTGAGGGAATGAGAGGGAGAGTGAGGGAGTGAGAGGGAAAGTAAGGGAGTGAGAGGGAGAGTGAGGGATTGAGAGGGAGAGTGAGGGATTGAGAGGGAGAGTGAGGGATTGAGAGGGAGAGTGTGGGAGTGAGAGGGAGAGTGAGGAAGTGAGAGGGAGAGTGAGGGAGTGAGAGGGAGAGTGAGGGAGTGAGAGGGAGAGTGAGGGAGTGAGAGGGAGAGTGAGGGAGTGAGAGGGAGAGTGAGGGAGTGAGAGGGAGAGTGAGGGAGTGAGAGGGAAAGTAAGGGAGTGAGAGGGAGAGTGAGGGAGTGAGAGGGAGAGTGAGGGAGTCATAGGGAGAGTGAGGGAATGAGAGGGTGAGTGAGGGAGTGAGAGGGAAAGTAAGGGAGTAAGAGGGAGAGTGAGGGATTCAGAGGGAGAGTGAAGGGATGAGATGGCGAGTGAGAGAGTGAGAGGGAGATAGAGGTAGTTAGACAGACGAATGGCAAGGAGAGTGAAAGTATTTACTGGTGAGACTGGGTGAGACAAGGAAGAAGAGTTTTTTAAAGAAACCCACAAAAAAGCAACATACTCGCAGCTACATGCGGGGCAGCCTGAGGTTGGCGAGCTCAAAAGAAAAGGCCGCATTCTTCAGAAGAATCTTCCGCTGCAGTCCAGCCGCTTCTGCTTTTGCCCTAGCGGAGTCCGTATCTACTGCGGCAACCCCCGGACTCGCCTCCTGTGACTCACCGCCTCGAGCTCCTACTGCAAAAGCAGCAAAACTGGCAACAGGCGGGGCAAAGCACGGCGGAGTGGCAGCAAATGAAACGGGCTGGAATAATCGAATTTTTTTCCGCCGCGCACGCCACAGCGGAGCCGAAAGCCGCAGGGGCAACTCGAGGCGGCACAAAGGCGCTCCTAATGCGCTAATTTGGGGCGAGGTGCGTCCGCGTGCGCTCCGCTTCCTCTTGATGTCTTCATCCGCAAAGCAAAACTGCTGCTTAGCGCTCGCTCTACCAGTGTGTTGCTTTTGGGTTTCCCGTCAGCCGCGCCACCTTCCCTCTGACCGCTGCTCTGACGCTGACTGATTAGGAGTAATTTGTCAAATTCCCCCTAGCTGAGTTTTTTTTCCTGCCCGCTCAAGAAATTCAGTCCGATCCTCTTTGATGCTGGCTATGGGGGCGGGCGGAAGACTTTGGGGAGAGTTTGACAGACTCGTTAGCCCGCTCTCGGGGCGTGAGGTGTTGTGTGTGCGATGTCCCCAAAGCTGAGTGTCCGGAAACTGGGATTCCCTTTCATTGGGGTTTTGAATTTCCAGGAAATGACTTGCAGCTATTCGTGCTTTTTGGCTAGATTTATGACAATGCCAAGGGAGATTAACTTCCTTGATGCATTATGCCGGGCTGAAAGCTGAGCTCATTTTCCTGTTGTTTTTCTCCTCTGGGGAAGAGACAAAAGAGAAAGAATGCGGTGGAGTAAATGGTTTGATAGGCTCTGGGGTGAGGGATAAGAGGTGGCAAAGTTTTTGTGTGGGTGAGTGTGTGAGAAGGTTTGTGTAAGGGAGAGTATGTGAGGGAGAGTTTGTGAGGGAGAGTGTGTGAGGGAGAGTTTGTGAGGGAGAGTATGTGAGGGAGAGTGTGTGAGGGAGAGTATGTGAGGGAGAGTTTGTGAGGGAGAGTTTGTGAGGGAGAGTGTGTGAGGGACAGTGTGTGAGGGAGAGTATGTGAGGGAGAGTATGTGAGGGAGAGTTTGTGAGGGAGAGTGTGTGAGGGAGAGTGTGTGAGGGACAGTGTGTGAGGGAGAGTGTGCGAAGGAGAATGTGTGAGGGAAAGTGTGTGAGGGAGAGTATGAGGGAGAGTGTGTGAAGGAGAATGTGTGAGGGAAAGTGTATGAGGGAGAGTATGTGAGGGAGAGTGTGTGAGGGAGAGTATGTGAGGAAGAGTGTGTGAGGGAGAGTATGTGAGGGAGAGTATGTGAGGGAGAGTGTGTGAGGAAGAGTGTGTGAGGGAGAGTATGTGAGGGAGAGTATGTGAGGGAGAGTGTGTGAGGAAGAGTGTGTGAGGGAGAGTATGTGAGGGAGAGTATGTGAGGGAGAGTGTGTGAGGAAGAGTGTGTGAGGGAGAGTATGTGAGGGAGAGTATGTGAGGGAGAGTATGTGAGGGAGAGTGTGTGAGGAAGAGTGTGTGAGGGAGAGTATGTGAGGGAGAGTATGTGAGGGAGAGTATGTGAGGGAGAGTGTGTGAGGGAGAGTGTGTGAGGGAGAGTATGTGAGGGAGAGTATGTGAGGGAGAGTATGTGAGGGAGAGTATGTGAGGGAGAGTTTGTGAGGGAGAGTATGTGAGGGAGAGTTTGTGAGGGACAGTGTGTGAGGGAGAGTATGTGAGGGAGAGTATGTGAGGGAGAGTTTGTGAGGGACAGTGTGTGAGGGAGAGTATGTGAGGGAGAGTTTGTGAGGGAGAGTATGTGAGGGAGAGTGTGTGAGGGAGAGTGTGTGAGGGAGAGTATGTGAGGGAGAGTGTGTGAGGGAGAGTATGTGAGGGAGAGTGTGTGAGGGAGAGTGTGTGAGGGAGAGTATGTGAGGGAGAGTGTGTGAGGGAGAGTATGTGAGGGAGAGTGTGTGAGGGAGAGTATGTGAGGGAGAGTGTGTGAGGGAGAGTGTGTGAGGGAGAGTATGTGAGGGAGAGTGTGTGAGGAAGAGTGTGTGAGGGAGAGTATGTGAGGGAGAGTGTGTGAGGGAGAGTGTGTGAGGAAGAGTGTGTGAGGGAGAGTATGTGAGGGAGAGTATGTGAGGGAGAGTGTGTGAGGAAGAGTGTGTGAGGGAGAGTATGTGAGGGAGAGTATGTGAGGGAGAGTGTGTGAGGGAGAGTGTGTGAGGGAGAGTATGTGAGGGAGAGTATGTGAGGGAGAGTGTGTGAGGAAGAGTATGTGAGGGAGAGTATGTGAGGGAGAGTGTGTGAGGAAGAGTATGTGAGGGAGAGTATGTGAGGGAGAGTATGGGAACACGCTATCAAGGCAGCAGATGTTACCAAATTAAAAAAAAATCAGAAAAAAACATGCAAGGACAGGCAGAATTTGTTTAAGAAAAGTGCGTATTACGCAACGGTTTTTTAAATAAAGAACAGTTCATTAAACCAAGTCAGGAAGTCTTCATCACTCACGGTTCCATGATTTTCAATAGAAAATTTTAATGGAATTAGAAACTCATTAGACACAAGAAGAAGAAGAATAATAATGATGTTTTCCTTACATCCCAGCTTTTAAACTTAACAAAGGAAGCTGGAAGCTCCATCCACTTGAGGCGCGAACTGCCCCTATTAGCTGAGCAGGCAAAACGCATTGAAGCTCAGTCTGATTGAAAAGCATTTTTCGCCTCTGGCTGGACGAAATGATGAGGCGGAGAGACTGCAGTCGAACCGGGTCGGGGATAAGGGGTCCATATTGTCGAGGACCTCTGGGCCTCCCTCCTGCCCTCAAGGATGGGGAGTTGAAACCCGGGAGGCAAAATGGTCCTTGTCTAACGAGAGAGGACGAGTAGCACGTGTTATGAGTGAAGGGGATTTTTTTACCAATGAATTTTTCTGCGAAGGCAGTTTTGAAGCGTCAGTTTTTCCTTCTCTATTCCGTTATGAAGCTGGCAGTGATCCCCCTTTTCGTCTCCTATTTCCCCGTCCTCATCTCATCTCCCATGGCGGATGCTGCGCGCACTCCAAGTGCAGGTGGCGCACAGGTGGCGGGGGCGCGGGTGCAACTTTCATGCCGTATGAATTTCAGACAGGAGTGGCCGAAGGCGCTGCTGGCACTTGGAAATGTTCAACACAGGGGGGGCTACTTTCTGCTTTGAATTGCTGCTGCAAGCTTGTGCCCTAAGAATTTGTTTTTTGCCTTCTACGACACGTTGGATTACTTTTGAAGGGGAAAGCGGAAAACAATTAATGTAGCTAAATAAGAGGGAGGCCGTTGCTGTGCTTGGGGACTTGAGGATCTGCTTTCTAAGGGCTTCTGGTTTCAAACTGAAGTAGGTGAATTTTACACCCGCGTTGGCTTCTGGGAGAGGCTTCTGAAAACTATTTTGTAACTTAACTTAGCCGTCGGAAAATGGGGTCCGAAGCGCCCATAAGCTTACTAATAATAAGGCAAGCAGTAAAATAAGTGGGTTAATTTCTTCACATGATAGATAGATAGATAGATAGATAGATAGATAGATAGATAGATAGATAGATAGATAGATAGATAGATAGATAGATAGATAGATAGATAGATAGATAGATAGATAGATAGATAGATAGATAGATAGATAGATAGATAGATAGATAGATAGATAGATAGATAGATAGATAGATAGATAGATAGATAGATAGATAGATAGAAAGATAGATAGATAGATAGATAGATAGATAGATAGATAGATAGATAGATAGATAGATAGATAGATAGATAGATAGATAGATAGATAGATAGATAGATAGACACATAGATAGACACATAGAAACGCATTTGAATACTGGGGAGAGAGGAGAAAGGTGAATAAATATGTATTCTGAGATGGAGAAAGAGAAGAGTAACAGAAGCTAGAAAGCAGCACTCGGAAATGGCTTGTCTCAGACAATTCCACTCAAGGTGCCACAAAAAGTAAATTAGAGCAGAATTATTAAAAACTATTCTTTGTGTTTGCCTAATTGACTGACACCGTTGAAGTTTGGTCAACAAAGAAGCTATTAAGGATCTGCAAAATTCAGACACTTTGGTATCTGAGCTCCCAGCAACAAAGGTTGCGGGGTGTCTGTTTGACTTTGTTAAGAAACCCCAGTCGAAGCAATGAGCTGGGCCTCTAGTTCAGCAGAGGGTAAATAAAAGTCCCCGGACTTGCATTCACTCGGCCCATTGGAGTCAACAAAACAAGTTCGATCCTCACCTTTTCAATGTTATAGTTGAGCAGTCAGCGCGTGAGTGCCTTGTTGCTTTTCTGACTGTCTCCTAGAAGCAGCAGACTAGGCCAAGCAAAAAAACCAATCTGTCAATCAAATTGCCCGTCCAAGCACGGGACACTTTTCCTCTTAAAAAATAGTTTCGAGAAAGCTCAGAAAAAGGGATTTATCATTGCCCGTCGGGCGGCCCTGCAGACGGAAATGGGAGAATAAGGGAAGATGGGATAATTAAATTGAAGGCTGACCGAAACGGACAGGCCCCGAGGGCGGGATGGGGAGCAGGCAGGTCCGGGAGCTGCGCACCACCTTGAGAAATTGGATGCAACTGTCCGGCGCGGCGGCAGCAGGATGGGGAGGGAGATTCTTTTAAGATAAAGGAAGAGGCTGGACAGGGAAGCAAATTAGGATGCAGGAGGTCCGCGAGTAGCAAGTCCGCTATAGGCGCCTTCCAACTTTTGATACTCGGCCTCGGTCTCAACTGTCGATCTGCTTCTGCTGCAGAGTGTCTTCTGCTTTTTAGACTATGGCTAGAATTATCTTCTTCCTCTTCTTCATGCAAGTGAAATAAAGCCTGACTGAATCAGCCAATGAGCTGAGTGCTTGACTCTGATTGGTTGACAAGCAACACACTGGTTCTAGCAGCGTGTGAGAGGCAGAGTGTTTTTCTAATTTAATTAGAATGAAAGCAAAAGAAAGAGAAAACAATAATATCATCATAATATAAGGGCCTTTTCTGTCTCAGAGAAAAGGTATGAAAATTAGATTGACTAAGAATAACTATGAGAGGGGAGCACCAAATGTCCAAAAACTCATTTAGCATCAACAGCTAAAATAGCGCGGGTATTCATTACTGTACCTACATAAATTTGTGATTGCGCTATCTGAAAGTTAGTGCTCGGGATTGGTTTCCACTCATAATGGTGGACGCTAAACATTTCGACGTTATGATATTTTGTGCTTTTTCGGGAAATATAAAAGAAAACAATGGGAGAAACAAGGGAGACAATGCAAAGAATGATGATAGAGCGAAGACAGGAGAAAAGCGGGGGAGAAAGATAGGGGATATAAAGCGATATAGGGGTAGAAAAAGGGAGGAATAATGGGAGAAATCAGTGCAACAAGGACGGGGAGAAATAGGATGAGAAAGAGGGGTAGAAAGAGGGGAGAAGAAGGGAAGAAATAGGGGAGAAAATGGTAAGACAGGGTAGTGACAGAAAGGAAAACAGCGAGAACACAGAGAGGAGAAACAGCAAAAGCCAAAACTACCCTGCAGAATGCAGCCTAGCAACATCATCACGATCGGTAGGAAAACTTTGACTGCAACCTGCACTCACGGAGCTGGACCGGTGACGAATGCACAGTAGGCAGGCAGCGGGCTCTCCTGGGACCTGGCGGCGAGATGGCACCAACCTGATATCGGCGAGGCGGCACCTTGTTTTTGAGTCGGTTTGTTCCTTCCGGCACGGTTTTGCTTTCCCCCTACGGTCGCCTCCTCTGCCTCAATTCCGCCCGTAATTTTTCCCTCATCCCAGGGGAGGCTGGGCGTCGCTAACTCGCAATCAGTTTGCCGTCCGCAACACCAGCGCCAATTTGATTGTCGATTCGAAATTCAGAAATTGCGGCCTGTTGGAAGTCATCAGCGTCTGCTGCGCTCAATGCCGCCGCTCATTTTCCTTGGCGCCTTGGGAAGGTGATTTTTGAGCTCGGAAAGCTGAGGAAGCAGCGCTTTTCTCATTCTCAGTCTGTTCTTGCCAGACTTTTCGAGTTCTGATGAGAAAATTATTAATTCTAAAATGTGGCCGGCCAATTCCATTTTGACGAATCTTTGAACTCTCGACTTTGATTTTCAAGGAGAAATCTTTGGTATAGAAAGGGGCTAGAGGGAGGGGCCGCAACACCCACCCTAAATTTTCCCAGCTCACACACTGGTACCCGCGGATCTCAGCTGGCTGGTGGACTGAAGCAATGCGCGATTAAGTGCCTTCCTCAAGGTCACAAATTGTTTCCTAGTGATGTGGGCCTCGAACCCACGACCTTTCGGTCATAAGGCAGATGCTCTAGCCACAAAGCTAATACGCTCGTAGTAAAATTCTATAATTCAGTACAATTTCGATTCAGAAGGAGCTCCAATGCATCCACATCGAAATCTTGACAAGGATTTCTTCTTCCTCGAAGCAGAAAGTTGCCTGGCATGTTAGTTTATCCCTATGAAAGGTAAGCGTAGCAAGTCAAAGCTACCAAGGGAGGTGTGGGATGCAATTAGCACCCGGAACCGAAGCCGGCGCTTCCTCACTGGCAGAAAAGTATGGGAAGTGGCTCAGATTCCAGGCGCAAGGTTGAAACCTCCGGTCTGGCAGCAGCTGACATCCTGCTTAGCAACCGCAGCCTCCTTAGCTCCATCAACAGGCCGTGCAGCCTCTCACTCATCCCCCACTTGTCTAACCGGATGGGCCAAGAAGATACCGCACAGTGCGAAGGGGAAAATTCACCAATCTTTTTTTCCTCCGAAGCGCTTCTCACCGCCGCATCTGTCTTTAACTTGGCCCGTTCCCCATCCGGCGTTGCTTTCTTGCTTTTTGTTTGATTGCTTTGGCGCTCGGCCTTTGGGAGAGCCCAGCTGCCCCTTTGATGGGATTGGCAAGAGCGAAAATGATTTTCTTTCCGGTCAAGCTAAACTGTTGCGAAGCAAAGGAATCCAAAAGTGGAAATGCTGAAATAGCTGGGGATTTCTTGGGAGATTTTTGCTCTTATTTGGGATCAATTGGGCTCTGATTGTGAGATCGGCTTATGCGAAACAAAAGTTGGTTTTCATTTCATTTTCATAGGATGGATGAAAATTGGATGATTTTAGAAGAGATATTGGGTCAAAGTGTGGGTCAGACTATGGGTCAGAGAATGCGTGACTGAGTGTGGGTCAGAAAATGGGTCAGAGTGCGGGTCAGAGGGTGGGTCACAAAATGGGTCAAAGTGTTGGTTAGAGGGTGGGTCACAAAATGGGTCAGAGTGTGGGTCAGAGGGTGGGTCACAAAATAGGTCAAAGTTTTGGTCAGAGGGTGAGTCACAAAATGGGTCAGAGTGTGGGTCAGAGGGTGGGTCACAAAATGGGTCAAAGTGTTGGTCAGAGGGTGGGTCAGAGAATTGGTCACTAAGTTTCGTTTAGAAAGTGGGTCAGAATGTGGGCCAGAGGGTGGGTCAGAGAATTCGTCACTAAGTTTCGTTTAGAAAATGGGTCAGAGTGTGGGTCAGCGGGTGGGTCAGTTTGTGGGTCAGTTTGTGGGTCAGTTTGTGGGTCAGAGTGTGGGTCAGCAAATTTCGAATAGGGGCCTAAACGCCTAAACTAAAAAATGATCTAGAAAGTCCGAACTGACAGCTTCGTGAAGCTCCATCGGGTCAGCTGAGTGACAAGCTCGGTAGAGGCGGAGCCGCCGCTAAGAAGCTGGCGGCGTTTTGCGCGCGGTGTCTGAGGGAGGAGTAGCGGCGCAGGGTGACAGACAGGCGAGTGTGCAAGGGAATTTTTGTTGAATTTTTCGGCCCCACCAAATTGGAGGTCCCAGAGACCGCAGCAAGTGTTGCACAGAAAAGCAACTTTCATTTCTCTAGCTGCTGGTAGGGGAGAAACACACAGGCGGGGCAGGCGGGGCTGGGGGTGGCCGCACTGGGCAAACTGTTGCGGCAAAAACTGTAATTTTCTTCTTCATCTCGTTCAGATTGCTTTTAGATGCCTTTTTTCATTCCGAGTTTTCCTTCTTGGTGCAGGGGGGGGGGGTGGGGTCGCGCAGAGACAAGCCGAAGCATTCCGCTGCGTCTTTAGACAAACAAGTGCAGCTGGTCTCTGGCCATTTGCCCGCCTCGAGGCGCTTAGGGCACAGGCCGGGGTCGGCATGCCGTTGGCTTCTTTCGGGCTTTTCTTTTGGAATAAGTTTCTGTTGGCCTTTTCATCCTGAGAAGGAAGGGTGTTAGGCAAAAAATCTTGTTGGCATGCTGTTTTTTTGTTTTTTGGCCTTCGTCAAAAAATCTCATGGCTCGGACCTGAAGACTTAGACTTTTGGTGCCCTGAACTTTGAGGGAGACTATATGCGGAATAAAGAGTCAAATAAAGAGAGGCAGAAAGTCAGACCGGCTGACAAAGACAGGCAGGCAGACAGACAGACACTAAGACAGACAGACAGACAGACAGACAGACAGACACTAAGACAGACAGACACTAAGACAGACAGACAGACACTAAGACAGACAGACAGACAGACAGACAGACAGACACTAAGACAGACAGACACTAAGACAGACAGACAGACAGACAGACAGACAGACAGACAGACACTAAGACAGACAGACAGACAGACAGACAGACAGACAGACAGACAGACACTAAGACAGACAGACAGACAGACAGACAGACACCCGGACAGACACCCGGACAGACATATATTAAAATCACTTCACCTAAACTGAATAATGTGTTTGCATAAAATTAAACCAGCCAAACAGTTAGATTTTTATCCCAAATAAATTCAACTTGAACAAGTAAAACATTTTCAACCGGCTACCTCGTTACTATGCGGTCAAAAGTTTTTTTTAATCCCAGCACAGGCAAGATCGGCATCAGCCGCGAACTGCCTGCTGCTGATCTTGGCGTCAAGATCAAGATCAAGGCAAATCGCTGTGTGCCACCACCGCATTAGCAGGTTGTACCGATGAACGCTCGGATGTTGGAAACATCCCGTTTGATGATGATGGCGCATCCTGCCAGACAGATTTCTCTCTCTGTTAGTCAAGCAGCTGGCCAGCTTGTTTCTGGGATTTCTACCAACTGCAGAGCGACCCTTCCAAAAACTGCTTGGAAACACAGTTGATCGATCGGCCTATAGATTTCGTTTGGGATTCGAGCTTTCATTCTCTCAGTAAAGTGCTTTATCTTGATTGCTCCCTGATTGCTCTTAATCTCACCAGGATGTATCTGGGGAGATCTGCAGGATAAAAATGCTCCCATTAGCTCAAGTTGTACAGGTAGGCGGCCGCAGGATCGGGGCAAGGATTATCGATTCTGGGAGTCACGCGATTTTCTCCGCTTGAAGTGGGATTTTCTCGGGCCTAGAGCGCTTCGATTGACATGAAAAAAAAAGTTTAGTGTTGAGGCATTGCTGGCTAAACAGCTCTGTTATAATGAGTTAGAGTAGAAGAGGGCAAGCGGCAGAGACCGAGAAATATAGTTGGAGTCAAAGCAAGTGCGAGGGGAAAGAAAAGGCGGATAACAGAGATGACTTTTGCTCAAATGCAGGCAAAAAATGCAAAGGAAGAAAAAAGGAGAAATAGGGCAGTTTTTGCTTTTTATCGCCTCCGTCTATTTCCCTCGAGTATATGGGATAATTTTCTGGACTAGAGGGACGATTCTGTGGGCGGAAAGATCAGACCTGACCCCGGCATTTTCAATCTGTGAGCTAAAAGAGGTGCGCAAAGAAAGAGGGGGGTAGAAATAGGAAGCTGAGTCTAATTGTGCCTTGAAGAATTCTGAGCAGATGCTGCGAGAGGATTAATACGATGGAGAGGGATGGAGGGGGCGGCTGCAGACTCCCGTGTTGGGAAGGCTGACCCCGGGACCGCAGGAAGTGCTTGAAGTGGGCAGCCACGCCGCTGGTTGTGAGGGTGGAGTCGCTCTGTGACTGAAGCACGCGCTGCTGGCGGATCCTGCGTTGTCGGCACTTCCGCCAGAATGGGGAAAAGAATCCCGTCTATCTTGCCACTCTCCTTTCTCGCCCTATTTATACCGGCTACCAAGATCTGCTTTTGCAAGCCGCCCACCAGAGAGGCACTTGGCTGAAATCCCTGATCTAAGTGACTGATTGACATGCCGCCGGGGTAATGGGGTGTGATTAAATGTGTCAAAGACTCCTTGTCTGACCTCGCTTAGTAATGACACTTCTCTGCGTAATGACCTTTGAATGCATTATGCGCCTTGTTTCGGCCTACTTAGAGATCTGCAAGCCATCGCCATTGGGAAGCAAACATCATTTAAAATCTTGTGATGTTTGCTGTGCTAATTAGCTTGGAGCTCAATCAGCTATGTATGCATGTATGTATTTATGTATGTATGTATGTATGTATGTATGTATGTATGATGTATGTATGTATGTATGTATGTATGTATGTATGTATGTATGTATGTATGTATGTATGTATGTATGTATGTATGTATGTATGTATGTATGTATGTATGTATGTATGTATGTATGTATGTATGTATGTATGTATGTATGTATGTATGTATGTATGTATGTATGTATGTATGTATGTATGTATGTATGTATGTATGTATGTATGTATGTATGTATGTATGTATGTATGTATGTATGTATGTATGTATGTATGTATGTATGTATGTATGTATGTATGTATGTATGTATGTATGTATGTATGTATGTATGTATGTATGTATGTATGTATGTATGTATGTATGTATGTATGTATGTATGTATGTATGTATGTATGTATGTATGTATGTATGTATGTATGTATGTATGTATGTATGTATGTATGTATGTATGTATGTATGTATGTATGTATGTATGTATGTATGTATGTATGTATGTATGTATGTATGTATGTATGTATGTATGTATGTATGTATGTATGTATGTATGTATGTATGTATGTATGTATGTATGTATGTATGTATGTATGTATGTATGTATGTATGTATGTATGTATGTATGTATGTATGTATGTATGTATGTATGTATGTATGTATGTATGTATGTATGTATGTATGTATGTATGTATGTATGTATGTATGTATGTATGTATGTATGTATGTATGTATGTATGTATGTATGTATGTATGTATGTATGTATGTATGTATGTATGTATGTATGTATGTATGTATGTATGTATGTATGTATGTATGTATGTATGTATGTATGTATGTATGTATGTATGTATGTATGTATGTATGTATGTATGTATGTATGTATGTATGTATGTATGTATGTATGTATGTATGTATGTATGTATGTATGTATGTATGTATGTATGTATGTATGTATGTATGTATGTATGTATGTATGTATGTATGTATGTATGTATGTATGTATGTATGTATGTATGTATGTATGTATGTATGTATGTATGTATGTATGTATGTATGTATGTATGTATGTATGTATGTATGTATGTATGTATGTATGTATGTATGTATGTATGTATGTATGTATGTATGTATGTATGTATGTATGTATGTATGTATGTATGTATGTATGTATGTATGTATGTATGTATGTATGTATGTATGTATGTATGTATGTATGTATGTATGTATGTATGTATGTATGTATGTATGTATGTATGTATGTATGTATGTATGTATGTATGTATGTATGTATGTATGTATGTATGTATGTATGTATGTATGTATGTATGTATGTATGTATGTATGTATGTATGTATGTATGTATGTATGTATGTATGTATGTATGTATGTATGTATGTATGTATGTATGTATGTATGTATGTATGTATGTATGTATGTATGTATGTATCTATCTATCTATCTATCTATCTATCTATCTATCTATCTATCTATCTATCTATCTATCTATCTATCTATCTATCTATCTATCTATCTATCTATCTATCTATCTATCTATCTATCTATCTATCTATCTATCTATCTATCTATCTATCTATCTATCTATCTATCTATCTATCTATCTATCTATCTATCTATCTATCTATCTATCTATCTATCTATCTATCTATCTATCTATCTATCTATCTATCTATCTATCTATCTATCTATCTATCTATCTATCTATCTATCTATCTATCTATCTATCTATCTATCTATCTATCTATCTATCTATCTATCTATCTATCTATCTATCTATCTATCTATCTATCTATCTATCTATCTATCTATCTATCTATCTATCTATCTATCTATCTATCTATCTATCTATCTATCTATCTATCTATCTATCTATCTATCTATCTATCTATCTATCTATCTATCTATCTATCTATCTATCTATCTATCTATCTATCTATCTATCTATCTATCTATCTATCTATCTATCTATCTATCTATCTATCTATCTATCTATCTATCTATCTATCTATCTATCTATCTATCTATCTATCTATCTATCTATCTATCTATCTATCTATCTATCTATCTATCTATCTATCTATCTATCTATCTATCTATCTATCTATCTATCTATCTATCTATCTATCTATCTATCTATCTATCTATCTATCTATCTATCTATCTATCTATCTATCTATCTATCTATCTATCTATCTATCTATCTATCTATCTATCTATCTATCTATCTATCTATCTATCTATCTATCTATCTATCTATCTATCTATCTATCTATCTATCTATCTATCTATCTATCTATCTATCTATCTATCTATCTATCTATCTATCTATCTATCTATCTATCTATCTATCTATCTATCTATCTATCTATCTATCTATCTATCTATCTATCTATCTATCTATCTATCTATCCGGCTATCTATCTATCTATCTATCTATCTATCTATCTATCTATCTATCTATCTATCTATCTATCTATCTATCTATCTATCTATCTATCTATCTATCTATCTATCTATCTATCTGCACAGTCTCTCTATGGCCCCAAAAAAGTTTTTTCTTTTATTAAAGTAAACACTTCAAAGAAAAATATTATTGTCTAAACAAAAAACCGGACGGTGGACACGCCTGTCAAAGCCACTCTCATAACGCTCAACCTACCGTATCTTTGAATCCTGTCCCACAGTTTGAGTTAATTAAACCGCACTCTCTCTCTGCTGCCGGAGAAGCTTAGCTGACCAACCGTGCGGCTGACACGCTAGCCCAGTGCGAGCTGGAGAGGTCGGGTCACTGGCCCGAGAGCTGACTTGACAGGCTGTGATTACGCAATCTGCAGAAATGCTCGGGTTTGAGTTGGCAGTTCAAAGCCAAGTAGTAGGAGGAGCCACTTATTGAGTTCAATTTCTCTCCTCCCCCACCCTGTGTTAATAAGTAGGCCGGCTCAGAACACTTTTGTCATGAGAAGCCGAAATGAACCGCCCCCCCCCTAGAAGCAATGGAATTTTTTCAGATCAAACAAACTGCAGAGATAGGCGGCCAATTAAAATTAATTGTCATGACGATTTCGTGCGGCTGGGCTAGTAATGGTTACTATGGGCGGGTACTATTTCTCCCCCCATAGTACCTGGGCGTATTTAGTATGCATTCCATGCAGACTTGAGAACTTGTGTGAGAACGGACCCAGTTCGAGAAGCACGGAAAAAATTTTCTTCTTCTAATGATGCGCTTTCGTTGTCTTTAAGTTGAATCCATGTGACAAAAAACATACTGTGTTACATTTTGATGCGCTTGTACGCCTCTGGGACTGAGGCGTTCCAGATAGATTCTTATAGCTTTAAAATGCATGCAGTTTGATGGTTAATAACAGCTGAGGCTAAACAGTCTGTTGATTGACAAGTAGTAACGGGAATTGTGAAACAAATGGGTCGCAGAAGTCATATAGAAGAGAAAGGGAAAGTAGGGAGATAAACTAGGGAATAGAATGTAAGTGATTTAAATTAAGTAGGGTAAGTTTACTTTCCTCTCAGGTCTGCCATCATGCAGGCAATCTTTGATCGAACCTCGTATTAAGCTGCGGCTGCTTCAAGGGGAACCAGCGGTTCATCATTTAGCATGATTTTATTGATTAGGCAAAGAAGAAAGCGAAAGAAGAATTTGAATTTTCATTTTGCGAAGGCAAATTATGTTTTTTTAGGCATTAGAGTGTAGAAATTCTAATTCTCTGTCCTGATTAAGATATTATTAATTTAGAAAGATTTCCCTACTGTCCCTGCATCTTCCCTACTCTCCCTGCATCTTCCCTACTCTCTCTGCATCTTCCCTACTCTCTCTGAATCTTCCCTACTCTCCCTGCATCTTCCCTACTCTCCCTGCATCTTCCCTACTCTCCCTGAATCTTGCCTACTCTCCCTGCCTCTTCCCTACTCTCCCTGCATCTTCCCTACTCTCTCTGCATCTTCCCTACTCTCTCTGCATCTTCCCTACTCTCCCTGCATCTTCCCTGCTCTCCCTTCATCTTCCCTACTCTCCCTTCATCTACCCTACTCTCCCTGAATCTTTCCTACTCTCTCTGCATCTTGCCTACTCTCTCTGCATCTTCCCTACTCTCCCTGCATCTTCCCTACTCTCCCTGCATCTTCCCTACTCTCCATGCATCTTCCTTACTCTCCCTGCATCTTCCCTACTCTCCCTGCATCTTCCCTACTCTCCCTTCATCTTCCCTGCTCTCCCTGCATCTTCCCTACTCTCCCTTCATCTACCCTACTCTCCCTGAATCTTGCCTACTCTCTCTGCATCTTCCCTACTCTCTCTGCATCTTCCCTACTCTCCCTGCATCTTCCCTACTCTCCCTGCATCTTCCCTACTCTCTCTGCATCTTCCCTACTCTCTCTGCATCTTCCCTACTCTCCATGCATCTTCCCTACTCTCCCTGCATCTTCCCTACTCTCCCTTTATCTTCCCAGCTCTCCCTGCATCTTCCCTACTATCCCTGCATCTTCCCTACTATCCCTGCATCTTCCCTACTCTCCCTGGATCTTCCCTACTATCCCTTCATCTTCCCTACTCTCCCTTCATCTTCCCTACTCTCCCTTCATCTTCCCTACTCTCCCTGCATCTTCCCAACTCTCTCTTCATCTTCCCTACTCTACCTTCATCTTCCCTACTCTCCCTGCATCTTCCCAACTCTCTCTTCATCTTCCCTACTCTACCTTCATCTTCCCTACTCTCCCTGCATCTTCCCAACTCTCTCTTCATCTTCCCTACTCTACCTTCATCTTCCCTACTCTCCCTGCATCTTTCCAACTCTCTCTTCATCTTCCCTACTCTACCTTCATCTTCCCTACTCTACCTTCATCTTCCCTACTCTCCCTTCATCTTCTCTTACTTCCCCACCTCATCGCTGATCGCTTTACCCCTTCTTCCATCTTCCATCTGCCTCTCTCGCAATTCATGTTTTTTGTCTCCGCCAGCAGTTCACACCTTCCCCAAATTATTCTCCCCCAAAGCCAGTCCTCACTCGATCCCCCAGCCCATTCCCCTGACAGTTCCCTTCCCAATTGGCGCAACTCGGGGCAGCAGTTCTTGACTCACCTCTTATGCAACCGGTCCGCCCCCTTTAACTCGCGCCAATCTTTTCTATGGGCGCGTCTCAAAGCAAAAATTTCATTTTTTTGTCCGCTTACTTCTCGCTCTCTCTCCGTCTCTCCGGGGGCAATTTATCCTCAATTTTTTATTCACGCTGAGTGAGGATTTTGCTCCCTGATTACTGGCCTCCGCTGGCAGTGATTGCGGTACAGCAATAAGTCTGCGAGGGCATAATTTATCGCAAGGCTTCCCGAACCCGTGATAAAAACTCCCACCTTAAACTGGGGGGACCGAACCGAGTCACAGCTGAGCTTGAGGTTTATCGGCTACTGAGACGGTGAAGGTGGGATAATTCTCTCGCCTGATTGTGCACGGTTTGCGCGCATATTTTATCTCTTCATAGTTGGTCTACGTGGGATTACATAATTGGCGAGTTTTTTTTCAATCTTTGAAGTAATTCTTGCATCAACAAGTCAAATTTTTTTATTTAGAGAATTCCTTACGCAGAAGGCTTTTCTGCTTGGTTAGTGAGCGGTGAAATTCAAAGAGGAAGACCGACTAGAAGGCAGAGAGGATGGCTGAGATAAAGGCAGAGAGGGAGGCAGAGAGGGAGGCAGAGAGGGAGGCAAATTGGAGACAGAGGGGGAGGCAGAGAGGGAGGCAAATTGGAGACAGAGGGGGAGGCAGAGAGGGAGGCAAATTGGAGACAGAGAGGGAGGCAGAGAGGGAGGCAAATTGGAGGCAGAGAGGGAGGCAAATTGGAGACAGAGAGGTAGGCAGAGAGATAGGCAAAGAGGTAGGCAGAGAGGGAGACAGAGAGGGAGGCAGAGAGGTAGGCAGAGAGGGAGACAGAGAGGTAGGCAGAGAGGGAGACAGAGAGGGAGACAGAGAGGTAGGCAGAGATGATGGCTGAGAGGGAGGCAGAGAGGTAGGCAGAGAGGGAGACAGAGAGGGAGACAGAGAGGTAGGCAGAGAGGATGGCTGAGAGGGAGACAGAGAGGGAGGCAGAGAGGGAGATAGAGGGGAGGCAGAGGGAGGCAGAGAGGATGGCTGAGAGGGGGCAGAGAGGGAGGCAGAGGGGGGGGCAGAGATATCAGCGAGATGGGAAACAACCATGGGATGTGTGAGTGGTGGCTTTCGCAAGCGGCTGCTTCCAGGAGCCCCTGCTTCAGTCGCGAAGCAGCCGCAGTCACTCTGATGAATCGATGTCAGGCGGCCTGTGTTGCGCAGTTTCCTGTACGTCGCGAAAGAGAATAATACCGTCAGCTGTTCATCAAACTGAATAACATTTTTGCATTTTTTCATTAGTCTTTTGATTTGGGGATTTCCAATATACAAAAAACGAATCTGCCGACCAAGTTGTTTGAAAATTCGCACATCAGCTCGCTCACGCCATCAGAGTAACTGTCTTCTAGAAGAAAATGTAGCTAAGTTGCGTTTTTTGCAAGATTTCCCGAAAAAGAATTAAGTTAGCTAGCACAGATGCCGAGGGAATGCCGGCGTCTGGCCAAGGACCACTACAGGATAAGAGATAACTGGGCTGCCCTTTGTGTCCTAGTATAACTAGCTGTAGCTAGCGGTCCATGACAGACAGCCAGCAGCAACAAGCTGGCAGTTCTTGTCCTTGAGCTGTGTCAGCATCAAGCAGGCGAGTCACCGACTGCTCAAAATCGGCCATCCAGATGGTCTCTCATTTTCGAATAAATGTTGCCAAGCCGACTGTATCCATCCCTGGCCCTGTGCTCGCGGCCCAACTAATGGACACTGAGAAATGTTAAGCGTCTAAAATGTCTGCAGTTATTATTTTTTAAATGGAAAATCAACAAATTTGTATCGAAGAAGCTGGATATTGCTGCTTCATCTGGCGGTTGAAAAGAATGCCGCATCTTGCAGTGCCGGGTGAGTCAGCATCCGTCCAGCTTCTCTGAGAGTCCCTACTTCTCACTTTCGCTCAATTGGCACGGGAGTAGGAGCCTCTCTCACGGATGGCCCGTCCACTTTCCCCCACAGAAATTGCTGGGTCGGCGTCTTTCTTTGTGCCCGATGGCAAAAAAAACCCGTAGCTAAATTGAAGCCGTCCCGCACTGATGTTGCCTCATCGTTGGGGAAAATAAGTCACCGCTTGCTTGTTGATGCGTGCCGACTTGAGGAGGAGATTCTGGGCCGGTTGCTGAGACACTGCGGGATGAAGATGGACACTTTTTTATCGTTTGTTTTTACTCCGCACTGAGGAGGTTCTGGCTTTCATTGGATCTTGTTGGGGAGCCAGAAATTGGCCAGAGTTTTTCTAAAATTATCTACCATTCTCCCCCAGTTCCTACCCTTCTACCCAAATTTCTCCCATTCTCCCCCAGTTCCTACCCTTCTACCAAATTTTCTCCCGTTCTCCCCCCAGTTCCTACCTTTCTACCCCAATTTTCTACTATTCTCCCCCAATTCCTACCCTTCTACCCAATTTTCAACTATTCTCCCCCAATTCCTACCCTTCTACCAAATTTTCTCCCGTTCTCCCCCCAGTTCCTACCTTTCTACCCCAATTTTCTACTATTCTCCCCCAATTCCTACCCTTCTACCCAATTTTCAACTATTCTCCCCCAATTCCTACCCTTCTACCCGATTTTCTACTATTCTCCACCAATTCCTACCCTTCTACCCGATTTTCTACTATTCTCCACCAAGTCCTACCCTTCTACCCAATTTTCTACTATTCTCCCCCACGTCCGACCCTTCTACCCGATTTTCTACTATTCTCCACCAATTCCTACCCTTCTACCCGATTTTCTACTATTCTCCACCAATTCCTACCCTTCGACCCGATTTTCTACTATTCTCCCCCAATTCCTACCCTTCTACCTGATTTTATACTATTCTCCCCCAATTCCTACCCTTCTACCCGATTTCCTACTATTCTCCCCCAATTCCTACCCTTCTACCCGATTTCCTACTATTCTCCCCCATTCCTACCCTTCTACCTGATTTTATACTATTCTCCCCCAGCTCCTACCCTTCTTCCCCAAGTTTCTCTACTACTCTCAGGTATCTTCCCGTCTCCCCTCTTTGTTATTTCAATTCTTTAATGACAGTCTGTTCGTTAGCTTTTCCTATCGATAAAAGTTAGTAATTTCTTTGTAAAAATCCGATTTTATTAAATAGTTTTGATCATTCGGTCAGCGGAATTCTCAAAATCCCAGATTAACGCATTACTTCCTACTCCACGGACAATCCTGCTTCTATTACGCAATAATCTTAAACGATCGCAGACTCGTAAGTGACTATCGCTGTTAGAAGGAACTGCTTTTTTGTTCCAACTCAGCCAGATTAGCAGGCTGTTTGCCCTTGGACGAGCAGCCACCAAACTCTCTGTTAACCAGCCTCAGCCAGTTGTGGATCTTTGATGATCCCCCATCCCCCCTGCGCTGACGCTTTCTCACGATTTATCGAATCTCTGGCTGGAATTAAATGGGAAAGACAGGAAAAGATTGAAGAATTGAGATGAGAGTGAAGTGATCAGACAGATGCTAAGTGATTGCAGTTTTCTGCTGCATTGCTGCAGCTCACTCATCGGGATGCGACTTAACTAATGCTAGATAGATAGATAGACAGATAGATAGATAGATAGATAGACAGATAGATAGATAGATAGATAGATAGATAGATAGACAGATAGATAGATAGATAGATAGATAGATAGATAGATAGATAGACAGATAGATAGATAGATAGATAGACAGATAGATAGATAGATAGATAGATAGATAGATAGATAGATAGATAGATAGATAGATAGATAGATAGATAGATAGATAGATAGATAGATAGATAGATAGATAGATAGATAGATAGATAGATAGATAGATAGATAGATAGATAGATAGATAGATAGATAGATAGATAGATAGATAGATAGATAGATAGATAGATAGATAGATAGATAGATAGATAGATAGATAGATAGATAGATAGATAGATAGATAGATAGATAGATAGATAGATAGATAGATAGATAGATAGATAGATAGATAGATAGATAGATAGATAGATAGATAGATAGATAGATAGATAGATAGATAGATAGATAGATAGATAGATAGATAGATAGATAGATAGATAGATAGATAGATAGATAGATAGATAGATAGATAGATAGATAGATAGATAGATAGATAGATAGATAGATAGATAGATAGATAGATAGATAGACAGATAGATAGATAGATAGATAGATAGATAGATAGATAGATAGATAGATAGATAGATAGATAGATAGATAGATAGATAGATAGATAGATAGATAGATAGATAGATAGATAGATAGATAGATAGATAGATAGATAGATAGATAGATAGATAGATAGATAGATAGATAGATAGATAGATAGATAGATAGATAGATAGATAGATAGATAGATAGATAGATAGATAGATAGATAGATAGATAGATAGATAGATAGATAGATAGATAGATAGATAGATAGATAGATAGATAGATAGATAGATATATAGATAGATAGATAGATAGATAGATAGATAGATAGATAGATAGATAGATAGATAGATAGATAGATAGATAGATAGATAGATAGATAGATAGATAGATAGATAGATAGATAGATAGATAGATAGATAGATAGATAGATAGATAGATAGATAGATAGATAGATAGATAGATAGATAGATAGATAGATAGATAGATAGATAGATAGATATATAGATAGATAGATAGATAGATAGATAGATAGATAGATAGATAGATAGATAGATAGATAGATAGATAGATCGATAGATAGATAGATAGATAGATAGATAGATAGATAGATAGCCGGATAGATAGATAGATAGATAGATAGATAGATATATAGATAGATAGATAGATAGATAGATAGATAGATAGATAGATAGATAGATAGATAGATAGATAGATAGATAGATAGATAGATAGATAGATAGATAGATAGATAGATAGATAGATAGATAGATAGATAGATAGATAGATAAATAGATAGATAGATAGATAGATAGATAGATAGCCGGATAGATTGTTGCATAAACAAAATAAGATCTATCGATGCAATTTTTGATTAATAGAAAAGCAGATATTGATACTTTAGTTGATTGACTTATTGACAGAGAAAGGGAGGGGATTAGACAGAGGAAAAAATCAGATCAAGGATAGAGAAAGCCGTGCTTTTTTCTGGTCACAGAGGTTCTCTTTTTGACTAGCTATAAAACGGTCTGCACTGGGATCAAGGAAGCGGAGACCGAAATCTGAGTTCTGTGAGACCAGGAGCTCGTGTAATCCTCTTTCTGGCAGAGTGGGACGCGAGGCCAAGAGTGACAGGGAGGCCGGGTGGCTTGGTGAGACCAGCACCAGCTGATGAGGATCTGAAATTTGACACCTTGCCCTGCTGGCTTAATTAGCAGCCGCTGACTTGCCCGGGACCTGGGATTTCGGACTTGAAGAATAGAAAGCGAAAGAAGGAAGCAAAAGGATCATGTTTATATTGGCACAATGAGCTGTGCGGTGAAATATGACGGAAAGAAAATATGAAGTCTGAGCGGAAAAGTGTACTGATTAAAAATTTTTTTAGATCTGTACTTGCACATATTATTCTAATCCCGAACGCTTTGAACCCAGCAACCCTGTGAACCCAGAAACCTGTGGACCCAGCAGCCCTGTGAACACAGTAACCCTGTGAATCCAAAAACCCTGTGAACCCATCAACCTTGTCAACCTTGTGAACCCAGCAGCCCTGTGAACCCAGTAACCCTGTGAACCCAGAAACCTGTGGACCCAGCAGCCCTGTGAACACAGTAACCCTGTGAATCCAAAAACCCTGTGAACCCATCAACCTTGTCAACCTTGTGAACCCAGCAGCCCTGTGAACCCAGTAACCCTGTGAACTCATCAACCTGTGAACCTTGTGGCTTCCATTTTCGTACTTAAAAGAACTCTCAAAACTTCGACGTCTCCCTATTTCATCCCCAACTAACATTCCTACTATCACTGTCCCGCACAAGTACGCTAAATAAAGCAACAAATTCTGTCGCCCAGTGACAAAACCAAAGTCGAAAAAAACGGAGGATGCACAGAGCCAATCGATTTATCCAGTTGCCTATAGTTGACCAAATCCTTGCCTAAGGTCCTCGCAAGTCTCAGCAAATATTACTCGCGTCAAATTGATGAGGCGTGAATGCTGTGCAGCCTCCAACACGGCATCGCATCCTTGACCCAGCCGAACGTGACCCGACGCCGCTAGCTGTTAATCAGCTATTATTGAACTGGCGCGCGCCCAGGGCGCCACAGGGACAGAAATTTAGTTTAGAAGTGTACAAAATCTAAAAGAAAAATACGGAATCTTAGACGAGTTCAATAAGATTTTGACAACTCTAAAAAGTCTGAAGAGGCTTTAATTGAAGCAAATGCTTCACTAGTGCAAAACAAACATACGAGCGTAAAAAAATAGTTCAATAAAAAACGATTCTTAAGGACTTTTCGAGAACGTTTCTGAAGCATATAAAGAATGGTCTAAGATTCTCTAACATAATAGAAAAGCTATAAGCAGAAAGTAAATAGATTTTAGTGAGATTTTTGGCAGTTCAGAGACACAGATGAGAGATCAGAGACACACATGAGAGATCAGAGACACTCATGAGAGATCAGAGACACACACGAGAGATCAGAGACACACATGAGAGAACAGAGACACACATGAGAGATCAGAGACACACACGAGAGAACAGAGACACACATGAGAGATCAGAGACACACATGAGAGATCAGAGACACACATGAGAGATCAGAGACACACACGAGAGATCAGAGACACAAATGAGAGATCAGAGACACACACGAGAGATCAGACACACATGAGAGATCAAAGACGGATCAGAGACATACATGAGAGATCAGAGACACACATGAGAGATTAGAGACACACATAATAGATCAGAGACACATCAGAGAGACATGACAGATTCTTATCTATGAGATTTGATATTTGCATTAATGAATTTCAAAGAACATCCTAAAACTCCTTCGGATAAACAAGAAACAAAGCGTGCTTGCACTTTAATTATTTAGAAATGGCAGCTACAGCTGAACTTTGTATTGTAGAATTTTACGGCCAGTTGGCACCACCGCATCGCTGCAGCTGCAGGCGGAATGGCAGGGAAGTGTAACAACTGGGAAGTGCAGTGGCAGCTGGCATCTTCATCCGACACCTAGTAAAGGAGGTGCTAAAATTACTGGGTGCGTGTTGGTAGCGGGCGTGTGCTTGGGCTGTGCGTAGGACCGAGGCAATATCAAATTCTTTATTGTCCACCGTGTCCGATATCTCTCTTCGCACCCCCCCCTCTGGAAGGTTTATCCCCTTGTAAAATGGGGATTTTGTTACAGCTGCGGTGTGTGCGCAAGTTTTACAGAAGCAGAACAAGAAAGTTTTTGAAAAAATTGTTTCCAGCAATATTGAAATTTTCTGGCAAAGTGCTTTGGCAAAGTTATTTCTCAAGAAGCAGTGTTGTAATGCAGCTGCTTAGAGCTTCTTCCATACAAGATAGAGGGGACTGTGATATTCCTGGACTGTGATATTCCTGGACTGTGATATTCCTGGACTGTGATATTCCTGGACTGTGATATTCCTGGACTGTGATATTCCTGGACTGTGATATTCCTGGACTGTGATATTCCTGGACTGTGATATTCCTGGACTGTGATATTCCTGGACTGTGATATTCCTGGACTGTGATATTCCTGGACTGTGATATTCCTGGACTGTGATATTCCTGGACTGTGATATTCCTGGACTGTGATATTCCTGGACTGTGATATTCCTGGACTGTGATATTCCTGGACTGTGATATTCCTGGACTGTGATATTCCTGGACTGTGATATTCCTGGACTGTGATATTCCTGGACTGTGATATTCCTGGACTGTGATATTCCTGGACTGTGATATTCCTGGACTGTGATATTCCTGGACTGTGATATTCCTGGACTGTGATATTCCTGGACTGTGATATTCCTGGACTGTGATATTCCTGGACTGTGATATTCCTGGACTGTGATATTCCTGGACTGTGATATTCCTGGACTGTGATATTCCTGGACTGTGATATTCCTGGACTGTGATATTCCTGGACTGTGATATTCCTGGACTGTGATATTCCTGGACTGTGATATTCCTGGACTGTGATATTCCTGGACTGTGATATTCCTGGACTGTGATATTCCTGGACTGTGATATTCCTGGACTGTGATATTCCTGGACTGTGATATTCCTGGACTGTGATATTCCTGGACTGTGATATTCCTGGACTGTGATATTCCTACAATAGAATGTGATATTCCTAGAATGTGATATTCCTAGAATGTGATATTCCTAGAATGTGATATTCCTAGAATGTGATATTCTTAGAATGTGATATTCCTAAAATGTGATATTCCTAAAATGTGATATTCCTACAATAGAATGTGATATTCCTAGACTGCGATATTCCTAGAATGCGATATTTCTAGAATGTGATATTCCTAGAATGTGATATTCCTAGAATGTGATATTCTTAGAATGTGATATTCCTAAAATGTGATATTCCTAGAATGTGATATTCCTAAAATGTGATATTCCTAGAATCTGATGTTTCTTGTATGTGATATTCTTCGAATTTGATTTACCGATATTGTGGTTAATCGCAGCTCTTTTTCTGTCGATTTTGCGAGTTACAGAGCTCACGAGTTTTCAGTATTCTAACGTGCAGCAAAAAAATTTTTCAATCCTTCGTTAAACAATTCAAGCTTAGCAGAATAAAAGCAATGAAAGAAGCAATAAGGATATGTGGGAGAAAGCTACTTAAAGGCTTGATGAAGCCAGCCAAGGATTCTTCCATCAGAAGACAGTTTTAGCGAATTTCATATAGCTAAATTCACCGCCAAGGCGGAAGTCTGAACGTCAGATCCGGGACGACAGATGGACAGGGAAATTAGCATAAATGCTGACGAATTAATCCATCAATCGGCAGTCTGAAGATCTGTCCGTCTATCTTGGCACGTGTCGCTCGGCTTAATTGCTCGCCTGCGTGAGATTTGATGAGGCAATCGGCGCCAGCTCGTGGTGAGCGGCCTCGGATTACAGCTCCTCCATCGCTGCTTGAGATCTCCCCTAGTAGAGATTTTAGCTGGAAATCACCTCTTAATATCTTTTGCTGGCATCTTAATTAGTGGTAGTAAAGTTGTCTACGATACATATCGGCGGTTTGATGCAAACCTGTCGATCTGATCACCTTTCCACCTCTATCTACTGGTAGTAAAGTTGTCTACGATACATATCGGCGGTTTGATGCAAACCTGTCGATCTGATCACCTTTCCACCTCTATCTACTGGTAGTAAAGTTGTCTACGATACATATCGGCGGTTCGATGCAAACCTGTCGATCTGATCACCTTTCCACCTCTATCTACCTAGTCGAACGCCCCCAGTTTCAACTTTCCCTAATGATGATGTCTTTCTTTCAGCATTCTTTCACCGCTTGACCCGTTCATACGCGTTTTTTTCGTGGCTAAAAAAAGCAGGTCAAGCAGGTTAAACTGCGGGATTCTGGTGGGGATTTCCTCAATCAGACGGGTTGTCCGGAGGAAGCAACAAGCCGGCAGAAACAGCGGGCCGCTTCAGCCGCTGAGACCCGCAGCGGTTGATTTGGCTGGCCTCGGCCAGTCTCGCAGCGGGAGCCCCCCTGTTTCAGGAGCGTCGTTAGGTCATAATCCGCTCTTGACCGCCCGCCCCCCCCCCTGGCCGTTTCTCCCAATTCTCCCTCTTTTCCTCTCACACCCCTTCCTCATTGAAGAAATTGCGTCACCGCTTCGCCAAGAAAACAAAAACTGCTTTTGAATTTTTCTTGAAAAACTTTTTGAAAGTGAACGGAGAGACTGACTTGCAGGACCCAATCCATCTGACTCGACTGACATCGCCTCCTAGTCTGACTTGTCAGCAATTTCTCTGCGACGAAGGACACACAGGGGTCTGAAAACAAGCGGCACTGCTTGATCTTGGGAGGGGAGGGGCTGGCGGTGTGCAGAGCCGGGAGCTCGGTAATTATTTTTATTACGCAATCCTCCCAAACCCCCTTCTGCCAGCCACTTCATTCAAGCTCTCTCTCTCTCTCTCTCTCTCTTCTCGGCACCTTCCTTTCAAGATCCACACTGAAATTCCTGAATCACTCCCGGACTTGAAGGACCTCCTGGACGCCCCGCCATGAAGGACAGATAGGGGTAATACCTGGTAGAAAAATTCTTTTCCAAACTGTTGGAACAAACTGGGATAACTCGATGGTTTAAGGTGGAATCCTGGGAATTTTTTTTGCGGCTGATCCACCACAGTAGAAGCTGGATTTTCTATTGCTGGGCAAACCGGATTTTAGGCGTGGAACTTGCCAATCAGATCTGTCTGTGCGGGGCTGTCAGAGCATTGGCAGGCAGCATCGGTGCAACAACACCTTCCTGTCAAACAAAACAACAAAATTTTTGCTTAGCAACTCGCCGGCGTGAGAGACAAGCAATAAGTCTGTTTCCGTGGCGGCTGTTAGAAGGGAATTAAAAAGATGGAGCCGGAAAGCAGGGACATTGATCTTTCTGACTGCCAACCTGTCAGTCATCAGTTAGTCTGTCTGCCCGTCTGTGTGTGCGTCTGTCTGTCTGTGTTTTTGACTGTCTGTCTGTCTGTCGGTCTGTCTGTCTGTCTGTCTGTCTGTCTGTCTGTCTGTCTGTCTGTCTGTCTGTCTGTCTGTCTGTCTGTCTGTCTGTCTGTCTGTCTGTCTGTCTGTCTGTCTGTCTGTTTGTCTGTCTGTCTGTCTGTCTGTCTGTCTGTCTGTCTGCCTTTCTGCCGTCACTGCGTCATATATCGCAGCTAATCCGACACTGTCAAGCATTTCAGCTTTGTCTAAACAAGCCCTGATTTCATCGGCAGATCAAAATCACGCCGCCCGCCCCCCACTGCGATATGAAGATGCAGAAATTCCGGCGGCATCTTTGTGACAATCAAACAAAGTCAGGCCGGTGTGGCGGGTTGCGTCATGCGGCAGCCAAGATTGGCAGTAATTATGCAGCGCAACAACATCCCGGAGGCATGCGACTCGGGTTGAGCAGCCGGGGCTAATCTGCATCAGCGACGTTCAGATGTGTCAGTCACAGTTGACACGCTGCCCAGGCACCAGCCGAGGCGAACATCCAGGATTACGTCACACCCTGCTGAGCCGGCATCTCACACGGGCCAGTTTCAGTTTCAGTTTCAGTTTCATTTGGCCCCCCTCCGCACTTCACCGCCCCTTGGGGCTTCCGGAATGCTCACAAGTTGGTGAAGCGGAATCTAACAGAGACACAGTCCAGAGGTCAGTGAAAGTTCACTGAACTGTCACTCGATGCGACGCCATATTTACCAGGGGTCAAACTTAAAAAAACCGTCGACCTCTTTAACCGAAACGAGCCATGGCCACAGATCGAGTTTCAGTTGTCTGATCCAATCTAAATTAATTAATCAGATACTTCTAGAACGTTTTAGTAGAAATTTTTAGAATATTCGGAATCGATTTTTGCTACTGTTAGTAGAAATAGAATGTTAAATCTATAGAATGGTGATGCATAGTCCCAATCGATAGTAAGATCTTACCAGCCCTGTAAAATCAACCGATATGTTGAGTAATTAGCTTTAAGGTAGACTGGAAAACATTCAAGATAAAAATAAGAATTAGAAAATTTTTCTCAGAAAAAACGTGTATTCCGAGAAATATTTGCTTTATGAGTCTTCTGGCTATTACTAAAACGAGCAAACCGATGGGAAAAATTGACTAGGAGATTTCTTGAGACACTCCTGCAGCCGGTACTGTTAACGGGAAAATTAGCTATTAATTATTAAGTTTATATTAATGCCTGTTATTTATTTTACTGTTGTCGATTTTAGTACAGAAAAAATAAAAAATAGATTAAAGATGGTACGAAACATAATTACTTATAAAAGTACTTGCACACTGTTACAAAACGTGGACAAACTTTTTGGTACATGCGCAGTCTTAAAAGTATGCGAGCACGATATAACCACGGTCACACTGTCGGAAAGTTTATGCTTAAAGTGCAAACGTACTTTTTGATGCACTTCTACTTTTTAAACGTGCATAATTAAAGTACACGCGCACTCTCAAAGTACGTGCGCACTTTTGAAGTACACGCGCACTCTTAAAGTACGTGCACACTTTTTAGGTACGCGAGCGTTTTTTTTTCATTTACATGCATGCAGCAAGGGTGCATTTTTTTATCATATATACTCGTACTTTGAGTGCAGATACGCACACAAGCTTACGTCATTTCCCTGCTAAGAGTTCTCACTGGGCTGGCGTAATACGCTCAAACTATTGTGTATGTTGCCAGCGCAGCCTTCCAGAGCTTTCGACAGGCCTTGCAGGGACTCCACCATGCTGCAGATGAGGTCGATTTTGCGACTCTGACTCCGGTTGGACAATTGATCGCACTGTCGCGTCGTCCCTGGTCGACTTGCCGGCGTAGTCGGTGGCGACAGCGAAGCCCGAGAACCATCGCTATCCGCCGACGAGGAGCTTGACGAAGAGGCCGAAGTTTTCCTGGCGTCGACGAAAATTTCCAAGCAACGCGATGACGCCCTGGTAATTCCAGCTCGAGGTTTTGGCCTGCCAGCCGCCGACTTTTTCTGTCGTCGTCGGGCATTGTCGAGGAGCCGGAGCAGGCCGCTGTAGTCGTCCTCGTCTGAACTGCTGTCGGACCAGCTGCCGCGCGCCGCGCCGCCACGATCATTGTTTGCGTTGGCGTTGCTCAGCTTGTCCAGGCTGACCGGGCGCTGCTCAGGCTGCGCTGCCGGCTCCAAAGGCTGCTGCTGCTGCTGCTGCTGCTGTGAACTCTGACAGAGTTGCCGCGGTTCATCACTCGCCGTTGGGAGACCCACTGTCGGGCATCTGTTTGAATTTTAGCGCGCGTATAGAGGCTGGCCTGTATTTCTACTAATTTAGATGGCTTGAAAGCGTCCCAGACTACAAGTTCCTTTAAATGGTGATATCATCACATTAACACCACCATTCCAAAGTTAACTTACTTTGGACTACTTTTCTTCCCCAAACAGTTAAAACTTAATGAAAGCTTGATCCCCTCTGATCGCCATCCCGTTAAATCCCCTCAGATCCCTCAGTCCAATTTGATCCTCTCAGATCCCTCAGTCCTATTTGATCCGCTCAGATCCCTCAGTCCTATTTGATCCGCTCAGATCCCTCAGTCCAATTTGATCCCCTCAGATCCCCAGTCCTAATTGATCCCCTCAGATCCCTCAGTCCTATTTGATCCCCTCAGATCCCTCAGTCCTATTTGATCCCCTCAAGTCCCACAGTCTTATTTGATCCCCTCCGATCCCTCACTTCTATTTGATCCCCTAAGATCCCTAAGATCTTTTTGATCCCCTCAGATTCCTCAGTCCTATTTGATCCCCTCAGATCCCTCAGTCCTATTTGATCCCCTCAGATCCCTCAGTCCTATTTGATCCGCTCAGATCCCTCAGTCCTTTTTGATCCCCTCAGATCCCTCAGTCCTATTTGATCCCCTCAGATCCCTAAGTCCAATTTGATCCCTTCAGATCCCCCTATTTGATCCCCTCAGATCCCTCAGTCCAATTCGATCCCCTCAGATCCCTGAGTCCTATTTGATCCCCTCTGATTCCTCAGTCCAATTTGATCCCCTCAGATTCCTCAGTCCAATTTGATCCCCTCAGATCCGTCAGTCATATTTGATCCCCTCAGATCCCTCAGTCCAATTTGATCCCCTCAGATCCCTCAGTCTTATTTGATCCCCTCCGATCCCTCACTTCTATTTGATCCCCTCAGATCCCTAAGATCTTTTTGATCCCCTCAGATTCCTCAGTCCTATTTGATCCCCTCAGATCCCTCAGTCCTATTTGATCCCCTCGGATCCCTCATTCCTATTTGATCCCCTCAGATCCCTCAGTCCTATTTGATCCCCTCAGATCCCTCAGTCTTATTTGATCCCCTCCGATCCCTCACTTCTATTTGATCCCCTCAGATCCCTAAGATCTTTTTGATCCCCTCAGATTCCTCAGTCCTATTTGATCCCCTCAGATCCCTCATTCCTATTTGATCGCCTCAGATCCCTCACTTCTATTTGATCCCCTCAGATCCCTAAGATCTTTTTGATCCCCTCAGATTCCTCAGTCCAATTTGATCCCCTCAGATCCCTCAGTCCAATTTGATTCCCTCAGATCCCTCATTCCTATTTGATCCCCTCAGATTCCTCATTCCTATTTGATCCCCTCAGATCCCTCAGTCCAATTTGATCCCCTCAGATCCCTCAGTCTTATTTGATCCCCTCCGATCCCTCACTTCTATTTGATCCCCTCAGATCCCTAAGATCTTTTTGATCCCCTCAGATTCCTCAGTCCTATTTGATCCCCTCAGATTCCTCAGTCCTATTTGATCCCCTCAGATCCCTCATTCCTATTTGATCGCCTCAGATCCCTCACTTCTATTTGATCCCCTCAGATCCCTAAGATCTTTTTGATCCCCTCAGATTCCTCAGTCCTATTTGATCCCCTCAGATCCCTCAGTCCTATTTGATCCCCTCGGATCCCTCATTCCTATTTGATCCCCTCAGATCCCTCAGTCCTATTTGATCCCCTCAGATCCCTCAGTCTTATTTGATCCCCTCCGATCCCTCACTTCTATTTGATCCCCTCAGATCCCTAAGATCTTTTTGATCCCCTCAGATTCCTCAGTCCTATTTGATCCCCTCAGATCCCTCATTCCTATTTGATCGCCTCAGATCCCTCACTTCTATTTGATCCCCTCAGATCCCTAAGATCTTTTTGATCCCCTCAGATTCCTCAGTCCTATTTGATCCCCTCAGATCCCTCAGTCCTATTTGATCCCCTCGGATCCCTCATTCCTATTTGATCCCCTCAGATCCCTCATTCCTATTTGATCCCCTCAGATCCCTCAGTCCTATTTGATCCCCTCAGATCCGTCATTCTTATTTGATCCCCTCCGATCCCTCACTTCTATTTGATCCCCTCAGATCCCTCATTCCTATTTGATCCCCTCACATTCCTCAGTCCTATTTGATCCCCTCAGATCCCTCATTCCTATTTGATCGCCTCAGATCCCTCACTTCTATTTGATCCCCTCAGATCCCTAAGATCTTTTTGATCCCCTCAGATTCCTCAGTCCAATTTGATCCCCTCAGATCCCTCAGTCCAATTTGATTCCCTCAGATCCCTCATTCCTATTTGATCCCCTCAGATTCCTCATTCCTATTTGATCCCCTCAGATCCCTCAGTCCAATTTGATCCCCTCAGATCCCTCAGTCCTATTTGATCCCCTCAGATTCCTCCGTCATATTTGATCCTCTCAGGTCCCTTAGTCCAATTTGATCCCCTCAGATCCCTAAGTCCAATTCGATCCCCTCAGATCCCCCTATTTGATCCCTTCAGATCCTTCAGTCCAATTTGATCCCCTCAGATCCCTCAGTCCTATTTGATCCCCTCCGATCGCCATCCTATATTAACTCCTTCGATCCCCATCATATTTTAATTCGCCACCTCTGAAGCTCCGCCAGCCGCAGCTCCGCCTTCTCATCTCCGTCGCGGCCGCAGACGACCCGGCGCAGCTGGCGGCTCACCGACCGCGCCGTCCTGGCGGCGCTCCGCGTCAGCCGGCCGCCGTACAGCAGCGCCGCGTTGGCCGCGGCTGAGGTGGCCGCAGCTGCCGCCGTCTGCGGCCGAGGCGGCGGCTCGCCGGAACTGGCACCGGCCGGGACCCGCACACGGTGGCTCGGCGGCATCGGCGGATCCAGCAGGTGCCGCCTGACCGCTGGCCAGTCCAGCGCCAGAGTCGACGCGCTGATGTCAACGACCGACTCGTCGAGGCTAACCTCCGCCATGCCGCTGCCGAGCTCATCGACGTTGCCGCCGTCCAGCTGACGGAGGCTCCGACGCCTGCGACTTCGATGTCGCTGACGATCGCGAAGGTTCTCCTCGCGGTGTCGGCACCGACGCCAATGATGCCGACATTGCCGACGTCCACGAGGCTCCGACGCTGTCGTTCCTGTCGCTGTGGTGGACATCGGCGAGGCTGGAGGCTGCGGCTCCATCGCTGCTGGCAGGGCGCTGGGAGTGGCCAGGCTGAGGCGCGGCTCCTCGGCGCAGCGGAACATCCAGCAGGTGACGCCGGGCGGCTGCACCAACTCTCGCGCCTGCTCCGTCCGGTGCGAAATTGCCAACGGCGCCGCCTCCTCCAGGCTGATCGGGTTGGTGACCCGCTCGAAGCCGCCGAAGTAGCTTCGCCGAGCCGACGGCGGCAGGGGGCGCCGCTTTTGCCAGGCGGAGGCGTCTCTGACGGCGTCGCCAGCGGGCAAGCCGGGACGCTGCCGTCGGCGCCGCTCGTGTCGTCGTCTGTGCCGGCAACGACGACAGCTTCGGTCATCATCGTCGCGACGGTCTCGATGATGACGATGTTGATGTCGTCGACTTTTGCTGCTGCTGCTGCTCTGACAGCTGCTGACGGTGTTCATGGCGTCGTGGAGGTTCAGCTGGCGCTGTCGCCGAGTGTCAAAGTTGTCGCCGCCGCCGCCGCCGCCGCCGTTGCCTTCGCCTCCCAGCACCAGCGACATGCAGTCCAGCAGGGTGAACGCGTTGTCATCGTCATCTTCCAGCGTGATGGTCGCTGGCAATGCCGGCCCGGCTGGCTGAGGTGGCTGTTCCAGCTTCGACCTGGTGACTGTCATGGTCTTAAAGGAGGCCACGAGCTCCTGGGCGGCTAAGGTGGTCCTGCTGGGCTTCTTTTTGTTGCGGCTTCCCCCACTCAGATTGCTGCTTTTGCTGCGGTGTCCATGGCGCCGCTTGGAGTGGCTGCCTTTGCCGTGCGCCCTGGTTGACATCGCTGCTAGAATTATTATTTTTGGATTGTGGCGTCACAGCGGCAGCGGGTCAGCATGATGGCGAGTCGCACGTTGCTTTGGTAAGTCTTGCACACTTTAAGATCGGATTTTAGGACGCTCCTTATTTAGACAAGGATATTTGTGCCATAGACAGCTTGTTTATCGCAGCAGATTAGATCTGAAGCTCCAATTCATTTGCATTTGAGATAAAAATAATTCTACAAGAATATGTAAAATTCTACTTGGAAAACAGGATATTCACAAGTATGCTAAGTATGAAAGCACATTTCTCTGGCATCGTCCCACTCAAAAAGACAGAGAGGCTTACAAACATACAAACAAATAGACAGAAAAGCTTAAAGATGCCCATCATCCTTCACGCTCGAGACTTCAGATCTGGAGTCCTGTGTGTCAAAAGTCGCTTGGAACTGGGACAACGTTGTGCAAGCAGTCGTTTTGCTTCCTTCAGGAGCTTTTTATTCTTTCGAAACTCGTGAGTTTCTCAATGGCCGTGCAGTGAGGTGAAGGTAGCAACTGTAGGACGCTCGTTCGCCGCTACATTCGCAGATACGACGCATATTATTATTATTATTATTATTATTATTATTATTATTATTATTATTTATTATAATTTGCGAACACCCCACGGGTGCTGATTTTTTTGTTTACTTAAAATATTTTACTCACGAAACATGAACAATACTTGTGTATGCGAAGAAATATCGACTTTACGAAATTCGGTAATAAGAATTGTCAACACAATTTGAATTTTGTAACTCGCGTGGGAATTAAAAATAAGACAAAATATTTTTTAGAAACCTCAGAGCAGCCGCATTCTGATTTTCACGATCTCCTGTATGTATTTGGCTAATTTTTTAATTAGTTCAAAATTTTCTTGTACCATAGGAAAAAGACATTTATCCTCCTCTGTTAGCAAATTAAATTTAGGTACTCCTTTGGATATCTCCTTGATAAAATTTTCCCTATGAGCTCTGTATTCGTTCCAGGGACACTTAAATAGAAAGTGGACTTCATTTTCAACCTCTGATTTACATTTTGGACACAATCTATTTTTATAGGGTATTCTAGGTCTCACTTTTCGAAGTGTCTCGCATGCTTGGTCATGATTTCCTAGTCTAAATGTTGCCAACGTTCGTCTATACTCAGGCTTTTTTGTGACCTGTATGTAGTTTTCTGGGTCGCTGCTTCTCTTAAATTGATAAAGAAAGTGATTTAACTTGACTGAGTTCTCCACCTTCTGCCTCTAATGTCTCGAAAACTGAGATTCAAAACTAACTTTGTGCATTTTAATAGCCTTTGCAATGCTTATCCTTTTATAGTCCTGCATTGTTTCACTGGTAGATTTGGCTGCTAGCCCAACATCGGCGTATGTTGGATCGTTGATTGATTTAGTGATGATTGCCTCTGGGCGTTTTGTTAGTGAAGCCCAGTACTGTATGCTTCCTTTGTGTATATTGTATAATCGATAAGCTCCAAGAATTAAACAAACAGACAGCCACTGAAAAAACCTCACCCATAAACTCTTTATCTGGGGATTAAACAGTCATGAATCAGTCGGAATCAGCATACTTACTACCAATGAAAGGTGCTAAAGCAACCATTGTACTTACGGATAGTAACTGCACGGCTTCAAAGGCGCTTCGTCACCCATTTATGAATTAGATTGTAGTTGTGTTCAAGCATTGTAATTAAATCGGTTCCATTCGAAGCAAATCTTTTCTGAAATTTTTCGCATTCTTGCATACATTTAATTGACTGAGAAGAAGCATTTCTATTCTTACTGCTTCAAAGTCAACGTTTTAAGCAGATTTCCTATTTCTTTAATTTTTATTCAAATCGTATTTGAAAAATAATTGTTTGATTCATAATATTTATCGCAAGCATTATGGGTTTAATTATAAAAGCAAATGACATAAAAGAAACGAAACCTAATGGACGACACAAACAATTATAAAAAATATTTGTCATAATGGATAGGAATAGAAGCATAGCCAGACGAATGTACCGATCTCTAGAACCTATCAATCGATGTTTTATCTTGGTAAGCATTATTAGCGTCTTTTTTTCCTAGAAATATCTTTTACAATCGGCGGTCATGCATGGGTGAGCTCACTGCTCACACCCATTATCTATGGATCAGAACATGGATGAAGGAATACACGGAGGAAGGAGAAAGTATTCCTTCATCCGTGGGTCAGACCTTCGACTAGCTTCATTTGTCACTAGGCAGGATGGATCATAGAAAAAAAGAAAAGTCGTACATTTTATGACAAAAGAAACTCTGTAAACCGTTTTTTTCACTATAAACTTCACTGCTGGATGGCCCAGACCGCGCAGCAGATGACGCTGCAGGTCACGCACAGGCAAAAAGCCACAACAGCAATGCAAAGCCCCAGCTGGATGAACACAATCACCAAGGCGAACATGTACAGCTGCGGCTGGCAGTACAGCGGACTTGATGAATCGTTGCTAACTCGGTGGTAAACGTGCAGCACCCAGTACATGCTCAGTATGGCCCAGATGCCGCCGAACACTTGGTTCACTAGGCAGTGAATTGCATCGCAGCACTTTTCACCGCCGCTCCGCTCCAGTAGGTTGCTCTGGTCGGGCAGAAGTGGTTCAGTCTCTCTTTCTTGGCCAGGGAAAACTCTTCGGCACGCCTTGTACGCTTTGTACAATCGGTAGGCGGCGACTGGAGCCATGATGACGGTAACGCAGCCGCTGACAACCAAGCTGATGGGGATGTAGGGCTCAATGGGGCAGTTCTTGATGTATAGCGAGCCCATAATTAGTGCGGCTATGCCTAAGCCGTGGGATAAGATGCTCGAAATGGCCAGGAACGCAAAATTAAAACGGACTCCCATCGCTGTCAAAATGTATTTTCGTTGGGAGCTATTAGTTTTTTTCTCACTTCAGTAGCTATTAGGTTGTAGCCTTCAAAAGTAAAACAGACAGGACAGTTCGCTCCTTCGTGCATAGAGGGCAGCTATAAAGCTGAGAAAATGACTATTTAAGTGTACGTTACCAATGGACTGTATGGGGTAAAGATGTGTTTACTGGTCACTGGCTATGGCTCTGTGAAGCTGCTGCACTGCAAAACACAATTCAAGTCACGTGCTTTCCGGGGCCACGATAATTTGTACAATTCATGATTTACCATGAAGATAAAACTGCAGTTTGATGGGTGATGTGAATTTTCTTCACATAAATAAAAAGCTTCTTAACAGTAAACTGTTATTGCATGTGCTATGTTGTGCTCTAAGTATCGTCAAGGATGCTGACGAGCTGGGATTCCGGGACCCTAATGGTTGCTAGGCATCAGTAGTAACAGCACACAGTTCCGATTTCTGACCTTGTCCGACATTTGTTGATAAACAAGGCATTGGGACAGATCGTAGGGAATTCTTCGGCTGGTTCTAGCAGTTTTCAATGCAGAATCTGGCCCAGAAGTCGCATGAGAAGCTGCTCTCTATAATTGAAGAGCTATGCGCGATGGTTTCCAACCAAAGTTTCTGATTCTGTAGCTGCTGTGTGAAATCATGCCCTTATACATAAATAATAAGCATAATAAACAGGACAGCGATCTACTTACTTTGCTTGTCATTTCAATGGCCACTGGGTTCTTTGTTACTCTTTGTTACAAAGACTCTTTGTTAAATTAAAACAACACTGGCAAGTATTGACGCAAGTACGAGTGTATTGATGCAACCGAAATATGACTTCTGTTGATAAATGTTTCATATATATTTTTATTGAGTCGGTAATAAAATGAACAAAAGGCTTGAAGAAAAATATTCAAAAAATGAATCTTAAAACAGGAAAATATAGAATTTTTTTCGTTACTAAATCGTAAAGCCTTTCAAATCTACAAGTGTATTCCATTTAAGTCGCGCAAATCAGTTTTTTAGATTTATCAGTAAAAAAGCAGATATAAAGATTACTGTAAGCATGAGTAAATAGTATAGGTGGAGTAGTGTCTTTAAATTGAAAAAAAACGAGCGAATTTTAAAGCGCGCACAATGAAAATCTCCACTCCATGTAATTAAGGTAAAAAAAATCAAAGTTTTTAAATTCGAAAAATAAAAAAAACAGCATTCAATTCTATTATAAAATTCGGAAATTTACTTGAAAACTCACTGCACTATTTTCGCATTAATTTATAATTCACAATCGAGTCAATTTAGCCAAAGAATCTGTACTGAATGCTTATTTTGGATTTAAAAAATTGCTTACAATAAAAATTGATCAAGGCCAGCCATCATTAAGTATAAAATGAAAATTGAACAATCAGATAAGTCAATTTTGTTGTGATGCGAGCGAAAATAAAAACCGAATGAAGAGTACCTTATTTTGATTTAAATTTCCGTATCACACTTTTCTGTGCTCGCTACTTAGAAAATGTTTTTTTAAAATTTGATTTAAGGTGCATTTCGTAGACATGGTTATTAATAATTTTAATGACACAATTTTTAATGACACACTTTATAATTAGATTTTTTCATAAATATTGCAAAAGGTTCTCCAGAGATAAGCAATTTTTTTACTGCAAGCCATCAGTTCCATCGTCTGGAAGGTTCCACAGCAAAAGCAAAATAGTCACATGCAAGAGCACTGCGCAGAAGACTTTAAATCAGGTCTCTGTAGCTTCTCTCTCACCCATGCGATCTTCTCCTCATCCTGCGTCTCCATAGCAATGCGTTTCTCGTCCCTGATGGTCTCCATGTGCCGCAGGCTGAACTCCACGTGCTCGCGGCAGTTGCTGTAATGAGCCAGAGTGAGCAGCTCCTCTAAGTCCGGGTCTTCTTGCAGCTCCTCAAGCCACGCACCGAATGGGATCGGTGTGCGACGGCCGAGCAGCTCAGCTTGGAGACTCCAGCTCAGGCAGCGGAAGTTCACGTACAGGTGTGAGGAGCGAGGCTGAGACAGTCTGGCTGTGAACAGAGTCTGCGTGAACTCGGGAAGGAACGGGAAGCGAGGTGGAGAGTCCAACGGAAGGCAGAACCTCCAGGCCCAGTCTGGCAGCTGAGTATCATGTAACCTGAATCCCACTTCAACACGATGCTTGGACAGATCCATGGCAAGCCGCTCCGCTTCCTCCTGCTCTCCGAACTTCAAATGCGCCATGGCTGTCATGCACAGGGTGGCGCACTTGCACCAATTTCGCTCATGCAGGAGACCCAGCTGCCTCATTATGAAGTCTTCGTTGCTTGATTCTAATTGCAGCTCGCTCAAGCAATGATGCACCACACAGTACACGTCTGCGAACTTGAGATAACGCTCTGGATACTCAGTTCCCGCTCTGATTTCAGTGACAGAAGGCGGAACTTTCAGGGGCAACCGAGTGTAAGGGTGAAAATAGAAGTTGCTTGACTTCAAAGGCCTTATCCGACTGCTCAGCTTCTCGACCACAAAGCAGATGTCGCTTCTAAGCTCTTGAAGTCGTTCCCGAACACTTGCTTTTGTGTTGTCAAAGTCTCCACCGATTCCAGCGTTCTTGAAATAGAGCGGAGCGTCAGGCATGAAGAAGTGCGGCATGCACTCGTCAGGTGAGCTGCTTTTGTTGATGAAGTCCAGCATCATGTCGAGAGACTCCTTCAGCCGAGCGATCAGATTCTGAGGCTGCCAAGCTTCAGCTGAAGGATCAGTGCCATGTCTCTCCAGCATGAAGAATACCAGCGTCTTTGCATGGTAGGTTTTGAGTCCTGGCGTGTCCATGGCATGAGGCAAAAGTCTCTTGAAGATGAACTTGATGAGTGTAAACAGTTGGCCCTGTACTGTGCTCAGGCGCCTCATGATCTCTTTCTCTTGAAAGCTGAAGCTCACTCTCATTTCATTAGTTGAGTTCGGTCTGGTCGCCCTTACAAGGTGAATTTCTTCACTGTTTCGTCCGAGTAATACCTCTATCCTGTTCCTACAAAAGCTGCTACAGCACTTGATGGCATAGCACGTGTCCTGTGAAGGCCGCACACCGCATGCCTTGGTTGCAACTGCAGGTTGGCTGCCTGCAATGACCAGCGAGTGGAGATGTTGCTTTGTTTGGAGCGGAACCAAGTGATTTGCTCACAAGAAATCTCACATAGTGAACTTCTCCGCTCACCTGATCCAACTGACACCTGTGCGTGACCCTCCTCCACCTTCAATAAAGTGGCGTCTTTGCAGTTGTACATTCGAGTACAGCTGTCTTCTAGATGAAGTGTCTGCTCAGCGAGCAGCACAGTCCAGTCAATGTCCGAGTCAGCGGCTGTCCTGCCGTTCACTTGCACCAGACTGTTGGCCCAGCCTTCTGCGTAGCTGCCCGTCATATGAAGGTCATCTTGTGTGAGGACTCGGGCGATTTCTTCCATCGCATTTGCCATTCTCTGCTGGTACTTCGCTTTTTCCGTAGTGAATCCCGCCTCGTTTAGCTGTCGGTGCAGCTCCTGACTGAGTTTCCTGTCTCTGTGTGGATCGTCGGTGGGTCTGAAACGATTTTCAACAGGCGACGTAAGCGCTTATTGTGAGCATCAGAGCGCTGCATCAGCTCAGGAATGACAGATGCTTAGCAGTGATGTCTGTCTGTTTTGTCTTTCTTCTGCCCGATTTTTTACTGACGTGGTGTTTAGGCCCTTAATAATCTAGCTTAGTCGGGCTTTAGCTAAGTTCAAGTTTGAGTATGAGCTAAGAGGGCAGTTCCTAATAGGGCACTGAGAAAAGCTTTGTATATTCATTTTTCCTTTACTTAAACATTCTACGTTTCGCATTCCTACCTTCTTTATCAATATCAATACCTTCTTATTTCGCAATGGGCGGAGAGTGTGTCAATTGAGGCAATAAGTTATTACAATGTCCTTTTTCAATGTTGTGCTTTTCATTTCTAATCGTGTTCAGCCCTTACTGTCGTCGGGTGATAGTCCTCCCTGACTTGATGCCTGGATTCTTATAGTCATTTCTTCATTAGGTTAGCTTACAAAAAAACTCACCGATTAAGACCACGAGGGGCTTCTAATCGTACAGGGACCTCTCGAATTCTGAAATTTTCGAAAGAAAAATCATTCTAATAAATTGAAAATTGAAATATTCATGGGAAGTTACTGCACCTAGAAAAGCTTAAGGTTAATCCTCCTTTTGGTTGCAACTCACCTGTCTCTGCGGTAACCAAGCAGACGCAGCACCTGCCATTGTTCACGCCTCTTAGCCAGGTACGCACACGTTCTGCCCTCACCATCTTTATGGTTCTCATCTGCCCCTTCATTCATTAGCATCTTGGCAGTTCGCACATGCCCTGCTGCGAACGCTCTTGAAAGAGCAGTCCGGCCCTTGTTGTCTTGAGCACGCACTGATGCACCGAGATCCAGCAGCTTCTCGATGAGCTCGTGATGGCCTGCATCGGCTGCCAGGATGAGAGCAGTGGCTCCGTTGCTGTCCGGCAGGTCGACATGCTCTGTGCTGACTCTACGATCATTGATTAGTGTGAGAGCCAAGGAGACGTGTCCTTGAGAGATGGAGACGCAGAGCAGCTGAGTGATCGGAGCTGGCTCCATTCGAGAAAGAGTCTGATTGAGAGCCGAGTTTCTTCCCTCAATAGCCCTTGAAGCAAAGAAGTTAAGGATGCCAGTGGATTGGAAGAGCCAGTCGGGATCGACTTGAAGAAAGGCAACGACATCTTCTTCGAGTCGGGAGCAAGCCTCAATTGCTGCCCCCTTGCGGCACAGATCTCTCTTGCTTTGGTCGACGACTTTCTGCACAAGAAACTTCACCATATCCCACTGAGCCCTCATTGAAGCTTCTTTCGATACCTGGATGCAGCAGTCATCCATCACGCTTTGTTCGCTGATTTCGTGCACCAGAAACTGCACCATCTCCCACTGACCTTTGGTCGAAGCGTCTTTGGCTGCGTCCATGCGGCACTGATCTCTAATGCCTTGGTCAGAGATAACTGGCAGCAGAAACTTAATGGCGTCCAACTGACCAACCATTGCAGCTTCTCTCGCTGCCTTGGTGCAGCACAGATCTCTCTGTGATTGGTCAGTGATTGCTGACAAGAGAAACTCCACGACTTCCAAGTGACCCTTTATTACAGCTTCTTTTGCGGCCTCCGTACAACACCTATCTCTTTTGGTTTGGTCGGCGACTTTAAGCACCAAAAAGATCACCACTTCAAAGTGACTCTTTATCGCAGCTTCCTTCGCTGCCTCGATACAGCACTGATCCCTTTTTGTTGGGTCAGTGACGATCGGTACTAGAAAAGTTAGCACTTCTAAGCGGCCCTTGATTGCAGCTTCTTTCGCCGCCTCGATGCAACACTGATCTCTGTCACTTTGGTTGGCGATTGCCTGCACAAGATAGTTGACCACTTCCAGCTCTCCTTCTCTTGCAGCAACTCTCGAGTACGTGATACAAAAATCTGTTTTGTCTCGCTCACGTAGCTTTAGACGCAAAAAAAATTTGACTGCTTTGATGCCTCCGCCTAAAAGGACGATCTCTCTGAATTTATCATAGGTTTCGTTCATCATAAATGAGAGTTGGCTGCCCATCACTGCTGCATCGCCCCTTTCGAATGCGGCTCTCAGTTTCCGTTCTTCAATTCCCTCATCCATTCAAGTACGAGCGTAGTTCTGTAATGATCGGAGTTTCAGTTAGAATAAAGATGGATAAATTTACAAGCATACTATTGCTACAACAACAACGATAACAACAACAACAACAACAACAACAACAACAACAACAACAACAACAACAACTACTACTACTACTACTACTACTACTACTACTACTACTACTACTACTACTACTACTACTACTACTACTACTACTACTACTACTACTACTACTACTACTACTACTACTACTACTACTACTACTACTACTACTACTACTACTACTACTACTACTACTACTACTACTACTACTACTACTACTACTACTACTACTACTACTACTACTACTACTACTACTACTACTACTACTACTACTACTACTACTACTACTACTACTACTACTACTACTACTACTACTACTACTACTACTACTACTACTACTACTACTACTACTACTACTACTACTACTACTACTACTACTACTACTACTACTACTACTACTACTACTACTACTACTACTACTACTACTACTACTACTACTACTACTACTACTACTACTACTACTACTACTACTACTACTACTACTACTACTACTACTACTACTACTACTACTACTACTACTACTACTACTACTACTACTACTACTACTACTACTACTACTACTACTACTACTACTACTACTACTACTACTACTACTACTACTACTACTACTACTACTACTACTACTACTACTACTACTACTACTACTACTACTACTACTACTACTACTACTACTACTACTACTACTACTACTACTACTACTACTACTACTACTACTACTACTACTACTACTACTACTACTACTACTACTACTACTACTACTACTACTACTACTACTACTACTACTACTACTACTACTACTACTACTACTACTACTACTACTACTACTACTACTACTACTACTACTACTACTACTACTACTACTACTACTACTACTACTACTACTACTACTACTACTACTACTACTACTACTACTACTACTACTACTACTACTACTACTACTACTACTACTACTACTACTACTACTACTACTACTACTACTACTACTACTACTACTACTACTACTACTACTACTACTACTACTACTACTACTACTACTACTACTACTACTACTACTACTACTACTACTACTACTACTACTACTACTACTACTACTACTACTACTACTACTACTACTACTACTACTACTACTACTACTACTACTACTACTACTACTACTACTACTACTACTACTACTACTACTACTACTACTACTACTACTACTACTACTACTACTACTACTACTACTACTACTACTACTACTACTACTACTACTACTACTACTACTACTACTACTACTACTACTACTACTACTACTACTACTACTACTACTACTACTACTACTACTACTACTACTACTACTACTACTACTACTACTACTACTACTACTACTACTACTACTACTACTACTACTACTACTACTACTACTACTACTACTACTACTACTACTACTACTACTACTACTACTACTACTACTACTACTACTACTACTACTACTACTACTACTACTACTACTACTACTACTACTACTACTACTACTACTACTACTACTACTACTACTACTACTACTACTACTACTACTACTACTACTACTACTACTACTACTACTACTACTACTACTACTACTACTACTACTACTACTACTACTACTACTACTACTACTACTACTACTACTACTACTACTACTACTACTACTACTACTACTACTACTACTACTACTACTACTACTACTACTACTACTACTACTACTACTACTACTACTACTACTACTACTACTACTACTACTACTACTACTACTACTACTACTACTACTACTACTACTACTACTACTACTACTACTACTACTACTACTACTACTACTACTACTACTACTACTACTACTACTACTACTACTACTACTACTACTACTACTACTACTACTACTACTACTACTACTACTACTACTACTACTACTACTACTACTACTACTACTACTACTACTACTACTACTACTACTACTACTACTACTACTACTACTACTACTACTACTACTACTACTACTACTACTACTACTACTACTACTACTACTACTACTACTACTACTACTACTACTACTACTACTACTACTACTACTACTACTACTACTACTACTACTACTACTACTACTACTACTACTACTACTACTACTACTACTACTACTACTACTACTACTACTACTACTACTACTACTACTACTACTACTACTACTACTACTACTACTACTACTACTACTACTACTACTACTACTACTACTACTACTACTACTACTACTACTACTACTACTACTACTACTACTACTACTACTACTACTACTACTACTACTACTACTACTACTACTACTACTACTACTACTACTACTACTACTACTACTACTACTACTACTACTACTACTACTACTACTACTACTACTACTACTACTACTACTACTACTACTACTACTACTACTACTACTACTACTACTACTACTACTACTACTACTACTACTACTACTACTACTACTACTACTACTACTACTACTACTACTACTACTACTACTACTACTACTACTACTACTACTACTACTACTACTACTACTACTACTACTACTACTACTACTACTACTACTACTACTACTACTACTACTACTACTACTACTACTACTACTACTACTACTACTACTACTACTACTACTACTACTACTACTACTACTACTACTACTACTACTACTACTACTACTACTACTACTACTACTACTACTACTACTACTACTACTACTACTACTACTACTACTACTACTACTACTACTACTACTACTACTACTACTACTACTACTACTACTACTACTACTACTACTACTACTACTACTACTACTACTACTACTACTACTGATTACGTCATGGGCAAATAGTGGTCAGTACCTTTTTTAGATTCCTTCAATCAGATTGAGTTACCTTTGCTTCTAGGAAAAGCACTGAATAATAGTCTTTGCTTGAAGTATTCGAGTAAATCAATTATTTTCATATGTAAAAAAATTGAAAGCCGCATGAAACTGAATCTAAGTATCATTTAAAATCTTGCTTGGCCAACTTGTTAAATGATTAACCCTACCGGAAATGGTGCGTTTGTAACAGAAATGATGCTTTGCGTCAGTAATGTAAATACACCAAGCCATATCAACTTTTGGCAGCAATTCAATCTACCTGAGCTAAACAATCGATTTTTGACACTTAAACGCTTATTAACATTTTCATGTGATAATTTCATGTGTGCCACAACAAGTTTACATAAGCGATTTTACATACAGTTGTGACGAAAAGAAGACAACTAATTTTGTATCTTTGTCAAGTTGGCAGCGAGTGATGACGGGTCGAGCGCGAGGAACCCGTTTTTTATTACTTCGAAGCGTGGTCAATATATTTTATTAAAAAGTTTCCTGCACATTTAACTTTTTACTTATTGAAATTATTGATTAGGTATTTTTTCACGCATTGAAAATAAATATAAGCAAGAAATTGATATTGACACAAAATTAAAGAATTCATTTTCTTAATACACTACTTTAAGTAAAAATGACAAAATTTAAATCTAACATCGTCACAAAATTTACCCTGGAGGACTTCTACAGTTAACAGCTGGACCCGCAATATATTTTTTCTCCGCGCAAGATGAGGCCAGTTTTTATCAATCTTTTGTGCCCAGTATATTCGAAAATATAACGAGTATACTATTCTATATTATTTCGGGGATTATTTTTTGCAGAGTTTTTGGTGTTGCAGATTTGGTTTGGTACGAGTACGAGTCATACAACGATTTTTATTAATTTTCGTTCTCATTTATTAGGTGCTTTTCAAATCTGCAATAGATGATGAAACAGTTAGTAAAAAATTCGAGTAATACGCAATATACTATATTATTATTATTATTAAAGCTACGCACACCGAAAGGGCGCTGCTTCTTTATATTTTTTAAGAGGTAACGAAAAAAGCCATAGCGAAGTAATGAAAATTATGAAAAGTCTACGAAAGTTCGAGCGCACGGTAATGAAATATTTGAGCAACATAACAAACACTGTATATCAATTATTTTTCGGTGGTTACAAACAACAAAAAAATTAATTAAAAAAACGATAAGTACTGGTACATGCTGAAATTTTTCATTAAAAAAACTCCGAATTTATCGATTGTGGAGGCATCAGAGCAGCTGCTTTCAAATTTCGCTCATTCTTATAATTGCGCAGGGCCCTACTTGAATTCAGTAAATTTTTTCATTCAAGACTCAGAACGGAGACTGCGTTTTCTTATTACGATGCTGAGTTTTTCATACTCGTATATTTCATGGCAGGCGAGCGCTCTTGCTTCTTTTTTTAGCTCTGCCGTAAGCTACTTAATAAATAAAAGAGGGACTGTGGTGGCTCCAGATATATCTATGGCAGAATCTCTGAGCCCACTCACAGCACCTTCCCCCTTACAATGAGAGAAAGGGTTTAAACAAAGCGCAAACAGAGTCAGTCAGATAATTCAACATTTGTAGTTCATTTGCGGTTTTTGCGCAAGTCGCTGACTGCGCCTTGGCTCGACGGGTTGCTCAGGGGCGGGCTGTTGAACGTCCATTGTTCCTCCCCCTCCGAGTTGACTTCCAGTCGGAGCCCATCGGATCTCGACTGCTCTGCTGTTGCGTTGGGTTGTTCACTCGGCTGTTGCTCACCCGACTGTGTCTCGGCTGATGCGTACGGCTGAAGTTGATCAAAGTGGGCCCGCCTGAACTTTGGCTGCTCCTCCTCTGTCCTAATCAACGCCCTGCTCTTGCCAATCGGTAGCAACACTCTTGCAGGAATTGCGCCATCTCGAACATTCTTGTAGACAACCTGGTCTTCCAAGCCCACTTGTCTCTGCGTGAATGGCACTCGAATTTGGCGTCCGAACATTTGCTCTGCTGGTGACACACCGGTCTTTCCTGCTGAGGCTCTGTAGAACAACAGAAACCGATCAATAGTCTGTTGGCTGAACCCATTGGCACTGATGGCCTCCTTCACTGTCCTTACGAGTCGCTCAGCAGCTCCATTGCTTTGTGGATGGTATGGTGCAGTCGTCAAATGCTCGCAATCGATGCCATGCAGCCATTCCTTGAGCTCCCTGCTCGTGAAGCTTGGACCATTGTCTGAAACTATGGTGCGCGGAATTCCCAACTGTGAAAATTTTCGTCGAAGGCACTGGATCACCGTGTGCGAAGTCATGTCTTTGGTGATGTGGATCTCGGGGTAGCCTGTGTACGAATCTACTATCACCAGTTTGTAGAGATTCTCAATAGGTCCTGTAAAGTCCACGTGGATCCGATCCCATGGACCATTCGCTTCTGGCCACGATGTTCGAAAGTTTCCATTTTGTGGCTTAGCTGAGCGACATGTTTTACACAGATTTATCGCCTTCTCGAGGTCCTTATCCATTGCAGGCCACCAGAATTCCGTTCTGGCCAGAGACTTTGACCTGGCGATTCCGAGATGCGCTTGGTGAACTGCTTTAATCATGCTGTCTCGTAGCAACTTCGGTACGACGATCCTGTGTCCTCTGATAACCAGATCATCCTGAACCGTCAGTTCATCTCGGACAGGTTTGAACGACCTCAGCTTCGGATGTCGGAAGTCTCCTGTCGTTACAGCTTTTCTTAGCATCCGCATCTCCAGACAATCCTTCGTAGCATTGGCGATCTCTTCAGCCGACACAAGTGTGCAGAAAACGTTTATGTTGTCAATTTCCAGAGCATTTTGATTTGATTCCGGTTTAACAAGTCTGGACAGCGCATCTGGGGTCATGGCCTTTGTGTTTCGATACTGAATTTCATAGTCGTAGGCTGTGAGAAAGATTGCCCATCTACCTTGCAGACACCCGTTGTGGAAGCTCCTTGTCAGCTGCTAAAATGTAGATCAGCGGTCTGTGGTCTGTGATCAACTTCCTGAACTTCCTTCCACAGAGAAATCGGTGGCATCTGCGCACACCCCATACTATGGCAAGCGCCTCCCGCTCTATCTGAGAGTAGTTTTTCTCTGCTTTCGAAAGAGCTTTGCTGATGTACAAAACTGGGTGCCCTTCTTGACTCAATACTCCTCCCAAGGCCTTCTGAGATGCGTCAACCTCAAGCTCCACAGGCAAATTCGGATCATAGGCATGCAGCTCTGCGTCCTTTGATATTGACATCTTTATGTTGTGGAAAGCTTGCTTCTGTTCAGAGCCCCATTGGAACGGTACACCTTTCTGCTTCAGCTGAACCAGTGCGGCTGTCTTATCCGACAACTTAGGGATGAATCGAGCACAAAACGTTACCAATCCCAAAAATGACTCCAACTCGGCCAGATTCTTTGGTGGCTCCATCGCCTTGATTGCACTGACTTTCTCTTCGTTCGGGTAGATGCGACCGTTGTCGAGGACGTGGCCCAAGAACCATACTCTGCCACGGTTCCTCTGGCACTTCTGTTCATTGATTCGGAGCCCTTCAGCTTCTAGATGCTGTAGCACCTGTTGCTCTCTGTACTGTAACTCGGTCTCGTCCTTGCCTCCAATCAGCACGTCATCAGTATAAGCGATCGACCCAGGTATGCCTTGGATCACTTGCGAGATGTAGCGCTGGAAAATACTTGGCGCCGTCTTTATGCCGAACACCAGACGGTTGTATCTGTAGTTTCCGAACGGTGTCGACATGACTGTCAGGGCTTTTGACTCTTCATCAAGCTCGATCTGGTTATATGCTTTCTCCAAGTCAATTATGCTGTACTTCGTGCACCCTGCAACTGTGGAGAAGGCTTCCTCCGGAGATGGCATGGGAAAGCTGTCTTGGACCAGTTGCGGATTGAGAGTCTGCTTATAGTCCACGCACAGTCTGATCGATCCATTCGTCACCACCACAATGGGCGATGCCCATTCTGAAAACTTTACCGGCTCGATGATCTCTTCTCGAAGCAATCGATCGATCTCCTGTTTCACAGCTTCCCGCTGAGCGAATGGTAGGGGTCTGGCCTTGAAATACTTCGGCTTTGCATCTCGTCTAAGCTCCAGGTGTGCTCTCATCGATGCAGTTGCCGCTGCTACAGTCTCCACGTCCCTGCCCAATTCCAGATGCACGCACAGCACGTCTCTCCCCAAGAGAGCATAGCTCTTGTTGCCCTTGACAACTTCGAAGTCGATCCGCCTGTAAGTGCCATCGAACTCTGCAATCGCTTCATACAGTCCTAGCACTTGGAAAGTGTGGTTGTTGGCATAGCCGCCTAGCTTAGTGCTGGAAGGCTTCAGTCTTGGCCTACCCAACTTGTCCCAAAGCGTTTCGGACATGATCGACACGCCAGCTCCGGTATCCAACTCGCAACGGATGGAGTACTCCTGTTGTCCCTCCAGAATCTTCGCAGTAATCGCAAATTGGATCTCTGGGTCTCTGCTGACGGCAACAGTCGTTGGCCTCGGCTGTGAAAATTCCTGTGCTCAGAGTCTCACTCACGTGTTGCACGGAAGGCTTTCTAGTGGTCGGTTGCTTCTTTTGTTGCTGACCTGACCGGCAGACTTTGGCAAAGTGATTGTTCTTACCGCATGCGTTGCACGTCTTGCCAAACGCTGGACACTGCGCTTTCTGGTGCACACCACCGCACTTTTGACAAGTTCTTCTCGGCGCTTTTGGCAAATTCATCCTTCCTGGGTCCTTTGAGTTCTTCATCGCGACCTTGAGGATGGTGCCCGAGTCCACCTTCGGGGCGGCTTTCATTATTGGCGTCTCCAGCAGACTGGCGTGCGCCTCGGCATCACTTGTAGCCTGCTTGAATGTCAGTTCACGGTGGTCCTTGACTATCAGCTTGGCAATGATTGCTTGGTTGTTCAGGCCACATATGAACTGATCTCGGAGTCTTTCGTCTTTATTAGAAAACTCACACTTCTCCGCTCCCTTCAGCAGTCTTTCGGAAAAAGCGCGAACCTGTTCGTTCGACTCACGTCTCAGGTTTTGAAAGTTAAACCTCTCTGCCAGAACGTAGGTCGTAGGCAGAAGGACTTCTTGCAATGCCTCTTTTAGCTCTCCGAAGGATTTCTTGCCTGGCTTTTCCGGCTGTAAATAGTCCGCCAGCTTGTCATAGAGCTGCGGGGAGATCCTCAAGAGCAGAACATGCGTCTTGTTGGCCTCGTTCCAGTCAAAGCACTGCGCAGCGATGTCAAAGCGGTCCATCCAGTGGTCCAAGTTGCTGCTCTCGTCAAGTCGCTCGATTTCGGCCATACCTGACGTTGGACGACTTCCCTGGCCCTGGGCAGCTTGCTTTGCTCCTTGACTGGGCGCTTTGCTGGCCAGCTGGGGTTCCTTGGCATTCGCAGTAACTAGCACAGCATTAGGACTTGGCCTCGAAGATCTCATTGGAGATTTCATTGGAGATTTCTCCGCCATGATTCTTGTTGTAGTCACTGGCCACCTATGCTTGCGACGCCACTGTTATGACTGAGACACAGAACGGAGACTGCGTTTTCTTATTACGATGCTGAGTTTTTCATACTCGTATATTTCATGGCAGGCGAGCGCTCTTGCTTCTTTTTTTAGCTCTGCCGTAAGCTACTTAATAAATAAAAGAGGGACTGTGGTGGCTCCAGATATATCTATGGCAGAATCTCTGAGCCCACTCACAGCAGTAAACACTATAAAAATTTGTTATACCGTATGAAATATGAATGCGAATACTGTCAGTACTGTAAGTATTGAAATTGGTACCGTATTAAAAAAATAATAATTAGTATAAATATAAGCCGGTTTGGCAGCGAAAGAAGCAGAACTCGCGTGGGAGTTACTGAATAACATCAGTACTTAAACCATTATAAGCCCAGTGCTCAATTGTGTTAGTTATTTAGGAAGAGAGATTTCAGCCAAGTGCTGAAGGCTAAGTGCCCTGTACAGCTAAGTGCTGAGGCTAAGTGCCCTGTACAGCTAAGTGCTGAGGCTAAGAGCCCTAGAGAGTAAGAATCTAGGATAAATCCTGGCCGTGACACTCTGATCCACGGTACGCCCAGGCTGGTGAAACAGTGCTTGCCGCTTGGCACTGTATCTAGACGCTACCAGAAGTGAAATTTAGTGAGATAGAATAGGGAAGTCAGCAGTAGGATTAGACAGGTGAAGAACCACTGCGACATGATATACTGAGCCAGCAGTTCTGTTACGGAGATGTCTTCCTGTGTCATTAAATAAAATGACTTGTCTTCATCTGTTAAAAACTGAAAATTTGCTACTTTACTTAACACAATTGTGACAAAATCTTCTCGGGCAACACGATACTGAACCCATGGACATTTGAATAGAAAGTGGATTTCATTTTCAACTTCTGTTTTACACTTGGGGCACAATCTGTTTTCATAAGGGATGTTTACGAGACGAACTCTTAAACGAAGTGATTTAGCAAACAGGCAAACGAAAACGATGAACGTGAAGTCAAAACACGCTCTAACTGGACTTATTTATTTAGATCGATGAAAAGGAGAGGTTGTCACACAGGGGGGAGAAAGTACGTTAGCAAGGCTTACAATGTACGCAATAAATAAATGAGGGGGGGCTAGGCTCTAATTGGCGTGACGCATGTGCCGTGGGCAGGTGCAAAAAAAGGACAGAAATAACTAAAAAATAAAGGTTCAACATGCTCTTCAAACCATACTCCCCACCTTGGCATGTCTATGGCAAAAACTTAATCGAAAGAAGTAATGCACTTGCATCAGTCGCAGTGGAAGCAAAATTTAATATACGTGTGGCAAAAAATTGTAGTACCTGTACCGTTGAAAAATGAACAAAACGAATGAGCACAAAGACCTCAATGTGAAAATAAGTAAATTAACGATGTTACCTTAGCGCAGTATTGAAACGGCAAAAATCTTGCAACAGCAGCATACGGAAACGTAAGTTAGCAATTCAAAGCAAAATTGAAATAAATGTGAAGCAAAATTGCCGCATTCTTTACATAAAAAACGAAAATTTTGAACTGCATCGAAACTAATAAATTAAATAACAATTAATTTTTCTTCAAATAGTCGACATATCTACGAACACACTTTCATCAGCAATATGAAAAAAACTCCTAGACGCGTAAACCAAAAAACACGAAAATGAAAAAAGGCTTGTAAAAATACGAAAAAATAGTCGAAATTTCTTAGATGCGCTCGCAAAAAACAACACATGAGCGCTAAAAATTAAAGGCGCGGATAATTAACAACCAAACCACCACAATAAAGATGAAAATTCAGACAAGAAACACAATATACGAGCGTTAAATAACCTTATAGGGAAATAATGAGCAATAATGTTACTAATGACAAAAAGTCAAACAAAAAAAATTCAGCACAAAATTTTAACTCAAAGTCCATCAATCTACTAGTCAATGAATCAATCACTCACTATCAATCAATCAGTAATCAACGGGCACAGCTTGTTGATCGGCCTCGTCAGGACCCTGTCCACCACTTGCACCTTAGCCACTCGAACGTGGCCGTCGGTACCCGGGAAGACCTCCGGGACAGCTCCGCACCGAATACATCCCGCTGTGCGTCCTTGATAATTCTCAGCTCCGCATCCTCCAGCTCCGACGCATGCAGCTCTCCTCGAGTTCGGTACTGTGGTTCGAGACGGCAGTTGTTGGCAAATCGACTAATCCAGGCATTCACCCTCAAGAAGCGCATCCAACTTGAGAACCTTCTCGGATTAAGCCGCTCAATTTGCTTTATTTGGTCGCAGCTGGTCAGAGTCGCACCCAAAACCGCTCCAGTCCCGACTGAATCCTTTGCCGAATTTTTCATCTCGAGGTTTGCTGGCCTTTCCAACACGGTGCTTGGCCACGTACAGTCCTCTTTCTGTAAAAACTCCGGACCACTACTCCACTTCGGATCATCCGCTAGCTGAGTTATTGTGGCTCCTCGCGACAGCAGATCAGCAGGATTGCACGAGGTTGGCACATGTCTCCACTGGTTCGGATCAGTTTCCTGCTGGATTTCGCCAATGCGATTAGCAACGAACGGTTTAAAAAATATGCCTCTGCCGCGAATCCAGAACAGGACATTCATGCTGTCTGACCAGAAAACTGCATCCTTGATGTCCATCTCAAGCGCCTTAGCAACCTTGATCGCTAGATGAAGACCAATGACTGCTGCCATCAGTTCCAGCCTCGGAATGCTCATAGTTGCTACAGGTGCCACTCGAGACTTGGCAGCGATAAGACGAACTGGTGTCGAGGCGTTGGCGTACTCGCATCTTAGATAGCACACCGCTCCGTAGGCCTTTTCAGAAGCGTCGACAAAACAATGAAGCTGAAACTGAGTAGGCTCGTCATAGAGCTGTAGACAGCGTGAAACTTTAAAGCAGTTCAGCTTAGCCAAATCAGCGCACCATGCTTGAATTCTCTTCTGGAGGGCTTCGTCAGGCGCTTCGTCCCAGTCAAGTCCGTTGCACCAGAGCTCCTGCAGTAGAATTTTCGCTTGTGCAGTAAATGGTGCAATGAGGCCCAGAGGATCGTACACTGATGCTAATCTCTTGAGCAGATCTCTCTTTGAGTTGACTTGACTCAGCTGGCTATCGGCTGCAAAGGTGAATTCGCCGTTCTCACTTTTCCAGACAACTCCAAGCGTCTTCGAAACCGGCAATGGCTGTCCATCTAGGCTCACGTCGGCTGCTCTGTCCTCCGGTGAGACGTACGCAAGCATCGCTCTTGAGTTAGAGATCCACTTTCGAGCGTGCATTCCAGCTCGCTCCCACAGCTGACTCAGCTCCTTGTACAACTGAATGGCCTCTGCGTCCGTCTTCTCGGAGTCCAGGCAGTCATCCATGTAGGTGGACTGCAACTGTTTCTGCGGCAGCTGGAAACTCCTGCTTCAACCGTTTAGCATGCTCTTGAGTCACGAATTGCGCGAGAAATTGTGAGCTCGTTGCTCCGAAAACCACTCGGTTGAACTCGAATGTCTGCGGCGCCTTTGTCGGATCCATATCTCGCCACAGAAAGCTGTGCGCTGCTCGATCTTCTGGTGCGATCTCGATCTGCAGGTACATTTCAGAAATGTCGCAAGCAACTGCAACCGGATGTCCCCGGAAGCAAAGGAGCACGTCGACCAAATCTTGCTGAAGCTTCGGTCCTGCCAACATCCGGTTGTTCAACGACTCCTCACCGCCAGCTCAAGCGTCAAAGACAACGCGGACTTTTGTTGTTGCCTTGTCTATTCGAACTACTGGAAAATGAAGAAGATAGTACCTGTTTGCAGGCTCTGTTTCATTCTGCAGCACCTTTATGACGTAGCCGACTTTCTCGTAGCGATCGATGACATCCTGGTACTGCTTGCCGATCTCCAGGTCCTTCAAGAGCCGCTTCTCAGTGTTCCCCAGCCGCTTTATGGCCATCTCGAAGTTGTTGCCTTTAAACTTTGCGTCCGGTTTCCATGGAACACCGACTTGGTAGCGTCCGTCGACGAACTTCACCGAAGCTCTTGTGCGTTCCAATGCAAGCTGCTCGTCATCCGTGACTGATGGTGACTCCACACGCTGAAGCTCCTCCACTTCCCAGAATTTACGCAGCAGTGGCGCTAGGTTCTCAGTCCCGCCTCCACTGAAGAACGTGCTCGCGAACAAAGTCTGTTCAGCAGCTTCATCAACCTTGCCGATGCATGTCCAACCTAGAGGTGTTAGCCGGGCTTGTGGATCTCCAGGCTTCCCACACACTTCCAGATGAGATGCATGCAAGTCAGCGTGATCAACTCCGATGAGCAAGTCTACAACCAGCGGTGCTTTCATCCTCGGGAACGGAATGTTGGACAAGTGCGGCCACTTCGACGCGACTTTCTGCCAATCAACGACTTCCATGCTTCCAGTGACTCTGTCCGCTGTGAACGCAGTGATTCGTTTGCTGATCTGACCGTCCAGGCTCTCCAGAGTGCACGTGACCGGTGCCGTCAAGAAGGTCTCCACTTGTCTGTTCAGCACGTTGACTTGCACTGATTCCAGCTTGCCTTGCAGTCCCAGCTCCGCGGCGATCTCCGAATTCAGGTACGTCTTCGTGCTGGCGTCATCAAGCAATGCGTTGACTTTCAAAGTTCGCTTCTCCGACTTCAGGATGACCGGCACGGTTCGAAGTGACACTGCCCCAGCCTCTCTCGACATCATAGTCACCGCTTCAGTCTTCGGCTTCGCCTTCTCTTCTTGCTGCTTAACAGCTGCTTCTGCTTCTGGCTTCATCTTCGTCTCCGACTTTGCCTTGGAGTGCAGCAGGCGATGATGCGAGTTGCTGCATCCGTCAATTCCACATTTTCGGCCTCGTCGACAATTTTGACCATTGTGACCATGTCCCAGACAGCGGAAGCAGGCTCTGGCTTCCTGAGCAGCCTTCCATCGCTCTTGGGACGACAGCTTCGCAAACGCCGGGCACCTCCACAGATCGTGCGGCTCCTTGCAGACAACACAAGAGTAGCTCTCCCTCCTCGAATTCTTGCTCTCATGCGCTGCGTGGAAGGTCTTCTGCTTTCCTTCCTTTTTTTGCTGCTCCTGGCTAGCAGAAGTGGCTACTCCGTGCACGATCTCTGCTGCCTGAGTTCGAAACTCAGCCTCGCGCAACACCCACTCTCTAAGCGTCTTCACGCCCTCTGCTTTCTCTTTCTCGAACACCCAACGGCGGAACGCTGCAACCATTGACTCTGGGAGCTTCTTCTGCAATCGGGCATAGAGTAGGCCGTCGCTAAGTTCGCTATCCTTGCCTGCCTCTTCTAAATTAATCACGGCAACGTCCAGCAAATTCGCAAATTTCTTCAACTCATCTGCACTATTTTGTTTTACAGGTGGAAAGCTGTCCAGTTCTTCTAAATAAAGCGCCAACTGACGTCTATTGCCACCATACTCGCGCTCCAGCCTCTCCTTCGCCGCCTGATAAGCCGCCGCCGAATGACCTAGGTGCTCAATTACTTTCAGCGCCGCTCCCTTCAAATACTGCCGTAGTTGAAGTAGCTTGAACTCTGGAGTTGCTGGGGCCCTATCGATGCATGCCATGAACGCAGCCTTCCACGCTTCATACTGCTGCTTGTCGCCGAAGAACGTCGGGATCTCTACTCTACGCAGCATCTTCCATAGATCCTTGGAAAGCTCTTGCTCAGAGGAGTTGCCGATGCCGCCCTCGCCTACTTCTCTACTGACGCTGACGCCGGCGCTCCCGCCGATGTTCTCGCCGATGCTGCTGCCGATGCTGACACGGCCGGAGCAGTCTCCTCCGATGACGCCGCTGCTCCAGCTGAGGCGTGGTGGCCCTTCAGGTACTGTTGGACCTCCTGCATGGCTGATCGATAGTCGTTCTCAATCGTGTCGATCTCTTCGAGCAGCTTCTGCAGCGCTGCTTCGTCCGATTGCCGCTGTTGCTCATCGTAGAGCTGCTGTAGTAGCGCTGCGGCCTCCTCATACGCGTTGGTGACGGCCTCATATTGCTGCTGAATGGCCGTTCTGTTCTCGGTGGTGAGCAGCCACGATAGCCTACTGCGGCTCTTAGTAAGTGCTGATTTGCGAACAGCTTTTTGTCGCTTCAGATCATTCAGCAAAGCAACGTTCTGCTCTGACGGTTGCGTCTGCGTTTCTGTCTCGCTCATGTCAATCACGCGATCTTCTGGTAGACTATATTCTATTGCTATGCGATTCGATTCGATGCGATGAAACAATGTGGCTAGAGTGAACCACGCTCTGCTACCAAATGTTTACGGGACGAACTCTTAAACGAAGTGATTTAGCAAACAGGCAAACGAAAACGATGAACGTGAAGTCAAAACACGCTCTAACTGGACTTATTTATTTAGATCGATGAAAAGGAGAGGTTGTCACACAGGGGGGAGAAAGTACGTTAGCAAGGCTTACAATGTACGCAATAAATAAATGAGGGGGGCTAGGCTCTAATTGGCGTGATGCATGTGCTGTGGGCAGGTGCAAAAAAAGGACAGAAATAACTAAAAAATAAAGGTTCAACATGCTCTTCAAACCAAGGGATTTTCTGCCTAGCTGTTCGCAGCGTTTCACAGGCAAGTTTGTGATTTCCCAATCTAAATGATGCCAGAGTTCTTCTGTACTTTGGATTTCTAATATTCTTAATGTACTTTTAATAAGTGCTTATAAAAAAGCAGTGAGCACGTCCACTTTATTTTCAATTATACTAGGATACGAGAGTAAATAAATAAAAGATTGGATTATCTTACCATGACAATAAATAAGCGCGAAATGAATTTTAGCTATGAAAGATAAATTAATACACACCAACGACTAAGTCATGGGCGAAAAATCATCAGTCTCATTCTGCAGCTGGACACCGTATAACTTCAGGGTGAGCAGATGTTGCTGAACATATGGTCCATTGGTCCGTTTCTCCCAGCTGGAGCACCCCTGAGGATGTCTCGAAGAAGTCTTTGTCAGGAATAGCTCTTTTTCACTTTTCCAATAAGCTTGGATTGTTGAAAGAGGAAAGTGACATTTTCCGCTGTTTCACAACTTGCAAATTCACTTCGGTAACGGAATGCTGAGCACTTGTTTAACACCCTATGGTAGTACTGGTGCATCTTTTAAATTACTCATAAATCAGACCATTGCTTTAGTTTGCTTTCGCGATAATACAGAGACAATGACAGAGACAAGACATGGAAGAGCAAAGATTAGCAGCAAAGATCCAGGAAGAGCGCTTTGCCTTTTGCCCCTAAAAAAACCGGCATCAACTTGCAGAGAAAACGCTGTACCTTGCGGGTCCAGCTGTTAACTGTAGAAGCTTCTGTTTTGCCTAATTCTCTACTAATAGTAAGTGAAGTCTGAACACTAAGCAACACCCACACGATTCGATGGGATGTTAATATTTTCAATTATGAAAAGCAGCAATCCATTCAACAACGGTAGTTTATTGCGAGACATTAAAAACGTGTCCAAAAAATTTTACTATTGTCATGGTGTGCTTTACGAGTAATAGACTCAATAGAGACATGCAAATTAGGAAGAGTCAAAAGGCGGATCCATTGGAGGTCTCGAGCCTTCAAATTTACTGTTTCGATCCGCCAATGGAGAGTAAAATGACTACTTTTACACATAATGATGTGTGACATCAGCTAAAATGTGAAAAGCAAATGTAAACTAAAGCATGACTTAGCAATTTTTTAAGCTATTCTATCCATATTGAGCAATCTTTACAGGTGCGAGTTGGTGAATATGTTTCACAGAATTTATTTGAAGAGTTCGAGTGGCCGAGGTTGGCGTCACTCGGGCACGGGGCATAGATCCAGCACCGGCAGCTGCAGCCTGTAGTTCCTGCCCCAGTTGTTGTCCCAAACCCACTGGCTGCTGTCGTGGGCGTCGCTCTGCTGCAGACAGAGGCAGAACTCCAGCTGCTGATGATGGAGGTTCTGGTCGGCGTGTTCAAGGAGCTCCACGGAGCAGATGGCCGTGTCTGAAGCGGTCCAGCAGCCGTCTTGCACCTTGGAGAAGGTCGCCTCAACGTCTCTGTAGCTCCTCCAGTTGTCTAGCGTCATCCTGGCGAACACCCGGCCGACAGTTGCCGCGGTAACCGTTGCCATAGCAACCAGGGTGCCGTCCTGACGCAGGTGGAGCACCGACAGGCGGATCTGCGGCCGGAGCTCGGTGCTGCCTCGACGCTGAACGACGCCGCTGCTGCCGCCGCCGCCGCTGCTGCCGCCGCCGCCGCTGCTGCCGCCGCCGCCGCTGCTGCCACCTCGACTGAAGAAGTAGCCGCAAACGGTGGATCGGCGAGGCCTGAAGTCGAATCCCCTGACGCATCCCTTGTTTCTGTTGTTGTTGTTGTCATTACCGACAGGGCTGGTCGCTGTGAAAAAGATTTAGTTGGCAACAGAAGGACACTATTAGTTATGTTTCCAATAAAACTTGGTCATTCTATTTCCTAGAATATTCAGCGGATTTAAATTCGCGCCATAAAGCTAGTATCATGCATGAAACTGTGTGGTCCAACGCGGATTTCTTATCGGGCGAGGGTATTGCGTGTACAAAGTCCACACAGCCATCAGTTTTTCTGTATCTGCGCAGTAGAAAATTTCCGACTGGCAAAAAGGTTAGAAAAAGTGCGTCTGCCCCGGTAGAGAGATAAAAATTATTTTTGGCAGCAAAACAAACACAAACACTAAGTGAACTCGGTGAACTTTTTTTTATTGGTCAAACACGTTTCGCTTAAGTCTTGAATTAAAAAAAAGCCGATAAAACTTGAGGCTATGCTGAGGTATCCTCTAGAAGAGACCTAAAGACACAAAAGGGAGATTTTAATCTATTTAAATTTAGGTGAATGAAGTGAAGCAATTTCATAATTCCAATAGGGAACTCTGTTGCAACTCGTAGGGAATTTTAGGACAATCTTTTAAAGTTATCTAATCGTATTTGCAAGCCCAACTACATGGCTAATATTTAGTTTTTCTAGACCAACCTGTAAAAAAACATATTTTCTGTTTGCTTTGCTCTTAACTCTGCACAGGGCAAATGAACTTGCCGCTGCGCATGCATGTAAAAATATTAAACACGCCTTGGTTGCGTGAAGCCGAACAGCCACTACCAACTACAGTCCCTCCTCGTACAGTCTGGAATGGTGCGGCCCAGCAAATTTCTGACCCAAGCCAATTTGGTCTCCGGGAGTTTGTCATTTTGTGCCCGCGTGGCTGATACGCCTGATTATTTTGACTAACTTTCTAGACTCTGTTGTACTTTTATAAATAGTTGTACTTGTTAGCGACCTTTCTGCGAGTGGAATGGCCCGATATGAATGGTTAGTTTCAAGTTGATTAAAAATATATTCCGTTAAAAGCAAATTCACCATTTTTTTACTTGTGAGGTGGGTGAATTTTTGGTATTAGGAAATGTTTATCTATGAAGGCGTGCATTTTTGGGTTGATGAAGTGCTTTTTTGGTGAAGTTTTGTGTTGGTGAAGCTTCAAGTTGGTGAAGTTTCTGGTTTCGTGAAGATTCGGATTTGCGAAATTCTGGTCTCGTGAAGTTTCGGGTTGGGGAAGTTTCGGGTTGGAGAAGTTTCACGTTGGGGAAGTTTCGGGTTGGTGAAGTTTCGGGTTGGTGAAGCTTCACGTTGGGGAAGTTTCGGGTTGGGGAAGTTTCACGTTGGGGAAGTTTCGGGTTGGGGAAGTTTCACGTTGGGGAAGTTTCGGGTTGGTGAAGCTTCACGTTGGTGAAGTTTCGGGTTGGGGAAGTTTCGGGTTGGTAAATTTTCACGTTGGGGAAGTTTCGGGTTGGGGAAGTTTCGGGTTGGTGAAGTTTCACGTTGGGGAAGTTTCGGGTTGGGGAAGTTTCGGGTTGGTAAATTTTCACGTTGGGGAAGTTTCGGGTTGGGGAAGTTTCGGGTTGGTGAAGTTTCACGTTGGGGAAGTTTCGGGTTGGGGAAGTTTCGGTTTGGTAAATTTTCACGTTGGGGAAGTTTCGGGTTGGGGAAGTTTCGGTTTGGTAAATTTTCACGTTGGGGAAGTTTCGGGTTGGTGAAGTTTCGGGTTGGTAAAGTTTCGGGTTGGTAAATTTTCACGTTGGGGAAGTTTCGGGTTGGGGAAGTTTCGGGTTGGTGAAGTTTCACGTTGGGGAAGTTTCAGGTTGGGGAAGTTTCGGGTTGGTGAAGTTTCACGTTGGGGAAGTTTCGGGTTGGGGAAGTTTCGGGTTGGTAAATTTTCACGTTGGGGAAGTTTCGGGTTGGGGAAGTTTCGGTTTGGTAAATTTTCACGTTGGGGAAGTTTCGGGTTGGTGAAGTTTCGGGTTGGTAAAGTTTCGGGTTGGTAAATTTTCACGTTGGGGAAGTTTCGGGTTGGTGAAGTTTCGGGTTGGGGAAGTTTCGGGTTGGGGAAGTTTCGGGTTGGGGAAGTTTGGGTTGGGGAAGTTTCGGGTTGGCGAGGTTTGAGGCTGTAAAAGCTTCGTGTTGAAATTTTCGAACATTAGCATTTTTGAATGTGAAATATCAGGTGAGTAAGAATTCCCGATACAGTACAGTAAGTACCAATTTTGAGCTTGGTTAAGTTCTTGAAAGAAAATAAAAAATATTGTGCTCCCAACGTTTTCGCCCACACTAATCCTCACCTTGGCTTTCTTCCCCGGAACCGGTGTAGAAGGCGCTCTCCCGGGCAAATCGCTCCAGCTGCAGACCGACTTCATCAGCAAACGTCACCCGTCGTTTCCTTCGCCACCGTCCCCAGGGCTGGTCAGATGACAAAAATTCTCTTCGAAGATTGACAGCAGCGGCGGCGGCGGTGGCGGCGGATGAGGCGGGCAACATCGCCGCACTGCCCGACTGTTGCTGAGGCTTCTGCTGCTCCGCCGAACCAATCTCGGCCACCAGCGCATCCGTGTAGCGGTCCAGCGGCGCCGCGGATATGGAGAAATAGTTCGAATAGGGACTCGACTCCGCAGCGCCCAGCAATGACGAATTTGTTGCCATGGCGAATCCTACGGCCGCCTCCAAGGCCCCGTTTGTAGGCACGTTTGACGGCATTAGTTATTAGCGCGGGTCAGCTTAGATACTCGATTGAGTTGCTTTATCGACTATAGTCAATTCGTAGCAGAGTGAGTGAGCAGATAATGATTGCCTGTCCGTCACTTGACACACCCACACGGGGTTGAGCTGAATCCTAGCAAACAACAATTGAAGCCGAATCAAAGCGGCAATAGCGCCTTTTATATATTATAGGCTGAATGAGCGAGCGATAAGTTAAGTAAAGCCGGGGCTTTGAAGCTTTCATGCAATGCCGGCGTGACTTGAGCCGGGTGTAGGAGGGGGCAAGGGGTGGGGGCTTATCTCTGTCACCTTTGCACCCCTTTGCCGCGCCGCAGGCACTAGCAGAGATAAGCCGTCCCACTCACCGAAGGAGAGACTGTCCGCTGTCCTATTGGCTACAGCTGACCTTCCAGTGGTAGCTGGAGGCGGAGGGGTGGCAGCTTCATGCGGCTTTGACTGAAATTTTCTGTCACATGGTGGCCGCGTGACTTTAATTGCGCGAGGTTATTAAAACAGCTTCTGTCTAAATTTACCGCTTGCTCATCGCACCGGTTGCATTATGCGTTCTATTGTTCCAGTAAGCGGTTAGTTCTTGTTGGTGCCTGTCTGCCTGTCTGCCTGTCTGTCTGCCTCTCTGACTCTCTTTTACATATGCCTAACAGGTCTACCTGTCTGTCGGTCCGTCCTTCTATCGGTATCTGTCTGTCCGTTTGTCTGTCTGTCCGTCTGTCTGTCTGTCTGTGTCTGTCTGTGTTGTGTGTGTGTGTGTGTGTGTGTGTCTGTCTGTCTGTCTGTCTGTCTGTCTGTCTGTCTGTCTGTCTGTCTGTCTGTCTGTCTGTCTGTCTGTATGTATGTCTCTCTGTCTTTCTGTCAGCCTGCCTATCTGTCTGTCTGTCTGTCTGTCTGTATGTATATCTCTCTGTCTTTCTGTCAGCCTGCCTATCTGTCTGTCTGTCTGTCTGCCTGTCTGTCTGTCTATCTGTGTTGTTTGTGTGTGTCTGTCTGTCTGTCTGTCTGTCTGTCTGTCTGTCTGTCTGTCTGTCTGTCTGTCTGTCTGTCTGTATGTCTGTCTGTCTGTATGTCTGTCTGTCTGTGTGTCTGTGTGTCTGTCTTTCCGTCTGCCTGTCTATCTGTGTGTCTGTCTGTATGTCGTTCCGTCTGCCTGTCTGTCTGTGTGTCTGTCTATGTGTCTGTCTGTCTATCTTTCTGTCTGCCTGTCTGTCTGTCCGTCTTTCTGTCTGTCTGTCTGTCCGTCTGTCTGTCTGTCTGTCTTTCTGTCTGTCTGTCTGTCTGTCTGTCTGTCCGTCTGTCTCTCTGTGTCTTTCTGTCTTTCTGTCTGTCTGTCTGTCTGTCCGTCTGTCTCTCTGTGTGTCTTTCTGTCTTTCTGTCTGTCTGTCTGTCTGTCCGTCTGTCTCTCTGTGTGTCTTTCTGTCTTTCTGTCTGTCTGTCTGTCTGTCCGTCTGTATGAGAGTCTGTCTGTAGTTCAAAATCTCATACCTACAATCGATATAGAGGAATCAGGAAAGTGCCTTATGAACGTGAATATAAAATGTACGAGAATCCGCAATAAAATATAATTTACAAGGTACAGTGCTTCTAAAGCTGCGCCTTTAATGTTTGAAAGATTTGTATCTTTTTTAAACAAAATACTTGTTTATCTAGTCTTGAAAAATTAATTTTTCTTGAGCAAGCGCCAGAACAGAATTTATTTTGTTTGAGAAAATCAATGAAGAAAAAAAGGTATTACACCCAGACCTTTGTGCCCCGAGCGTACTAAGCTGACCTTTATTGCCAGAATTTAAGGCCAGGGGCTTTGGCGTAAACAACTTGAATAACAAAAGTGGCAGTCAAGCTATGCACTTTTATAGATAAATCTCGCTTATCTTGCTGAATAGACAAGACAGTAAAGGCCTTTGTGCTGTCTACTGCAAGTAGCCAGGCGCTAGGGAAGCACTGTTTAATTAGGTTTGGAGCAAAATTCAAATATTAGATGCTTGCATTCAGCGCAGTAAAATTTCTATGCAAAGGCAGGCAGGAAATAATGGCAAATCCTCTGAATGAGATTCGAGCGAATTTTTAAAAAGGTTTACCCTTTAACCAAAAGCAGTTTAATGTATCATTTTGCACCCATGGTAAGGGTTTAAGGAGGAGATAAGAGCTGAATGCAGTTATCGCCTTAACTAGCAGTACTACTTACGAACTTCTATAGCAAGCATAGAGGTATTTGAGTGGGGCGAAGTGTTAGGATAGAGGCGTTGGGAGTGGGGTGAGGTGTGAGGATAGAGGTGTTTGAGGAGGTGAGGCGAGGATAGAGGTGTTTGAGGAGGTGAGGCGAGGATAGAGGTGTTGGAGGGGGTGAGGCGAGGATAGAGGTGTTGGAGGGGGTGAGGCGAGGATAGAGGTGTTGGAGGGGGTGAGGCGAGAATAGTTGTGAGGATAGAGGTGTTGGAGTGGGGTGAGGTGTGAGGATAGAGGTGTTGAAGGGGTTGAGGCGAGAATAAAGGTGTCGGAGTGGGGTGAGGCGAGGATAGAGGTGTTTTAGAGTGGTGCAGAAAGCATGAAGTGACGTACAGTCGTACGGAATTCGCCTTAATCGCCTACATCAACAGTCAGAGAAAGATTTGCCAGCGAACAAAATAAAACGAAAATCGTTCAATGAAAAAAAACAGCGCAACAAGCCAAGGAAGTCAGTTGAGTCAATCCTGAAGCGCCCTGGAATCGGTCAGTGCTTGGAGCCGGATGAGCTGACTGTCTTGAAGCTGTCGTCGGATTCTGCGTCGGACTCGTCGCCACCATCGTTCTTGAAGGTTCCATTGTTGGAGTCAATTGACGCGGCGTTGGCTGGGATGGCAGCGGCGGAGGCGGCTTCGTCAGCGTCCTCCTCGACGCCCTGCTCCTCCAGCCTGTTGGCAACGGAGTCGCTGACGTGGAAGCTGGGCGCCAGGTTGGCCAGAATCGCGGCGTCGATTGGCTCCTGGCCGCGCAGGTCCGTCACGACCTCCAGGTAGTAGCGCAGCTTCTTGGTCCGCAGCCAGCTGAACGAGTTATCGAATGTGGCTTCGTAGACGCCGGGGCGCGGGCAGGCCATGAGGCCGGAGAACGGGCAGGTGCCGCAGTTCACCTTGCAGTAGGGGTACACCGGCACCCGCTCCTTGCCGTCTTTGTAGGCCAGCTCGAAGCCGAGCTCGCCGTCGCTGGTGACGAAATCCCACTCGATGTAGCGCTGAGGCTGCCCGACCGGCACAGTGACCGTCGTCCGGAACTTGGAGCGCCGGCCGATGTGCTGCGTCAGCATGCTGTCGGGGTACTTCGGCTGCAGGTAGTAGGTCTCGGGCACGGCGCCGCCGTAGCAGATCTCGCTGCGACAGCTCGGATCGCCGTCCGGATCCCGCCGGTTACCGCCGTACACAGCCGGCAGCTGGTCGGGGTCGATGTGCTGCAGCAGGGTGCGCTGGTAGTCCCGGCCAAGCACGTGGATTTTGTCCTGAGTGGCCGGGTTGAACAGCGGCTTGAGCAGGTTGTATACCACCGGGAAGATGGCCGGCGCGTTGATGATGAACACGATGCCGATGGTCTCCGGGTAGTTCTGCTCGCAGGCTCGGGCCAAATCGCCGTAGAACTCGAGGCTGGGCCGCCACATGTGCTTCTTGCCGAAGTGCTGCAGGTCGTACACGAAGGTGACGCCGTAGATGGCTTTGCCAGTGCGGGCGCGAACCTCGGGCAACAGGTGGGAGAAGATTTTCTCCGCGCGGCAGATCTGGCTGAGGAAAAGCTCCTCGCGGCTCACGGACTTGGCGAGGCCCTGGGGATCGATGCAGCCGATCGGGTCGTAGTAAACTGGCCGGTCTTCCTTGTCGTGGCCGCACAGACCGCCCGTGTAGTACCTGGTGATGACCTCCTTCTCCTGAGAGGGGCGGGTTTTGTAATAGCTTCGCACACTGCACTTGGAGCTGAAAAAATTCCTCGAAGCTACACTGGGATCCTCTCGAAGCTACACTGGGATCCTCTCGAAGCTACGCTAGGATCGTCTCGAAGCTACACTAGGATCGTCTCGAAGCTACACTGGGATCGTCTCAAAGCTACAGTGGGATCGCATCAAAGCTACACTGGGATAGCATCGAAGCTACAGTGGGATCGTCTCAAAGCTACACTGGGATCGCATCGAAGCTACAGTGGGATCGTCTCGAAGCTACACTGGGATCCTCTCGAAGCTACACTGGGATCCTCTCGAAGCTACACTGGGATCCTCTCGAAGCTACGCTAGGATCGTCTCGAAGCTACACTGGGATCGTCTCAAAGCTACAGTGGGATCGCATCAAAGCTACACTGGGATAGCATCGAAGCTACACTGGGATCGTCTCAAAGCTACAGTGGGATCGCATCAAAGCTACACTGGGATAGCATCGAAGCTACAGTGGGATCGTCTCAAAGCTACACTGGGATCGCATCGAAGCTACAGTGGGATCGTCTCGAAGCTACACTGGGATCCTCTCGAAGCTACACTGGGATCCTCTCGAAGCTACACTGGGATCCTCTCGAAGCTACGCTAGGATCGTCTCGAAGCTACACTGGGATCGTCTCAAAGCTACAGTGGGATCGCATCAAAGCTACACTGGGATAGCATCAAAGCTACACTGGGATCGTCTCAAAGCTACAGTGGGATCGCATCAAAGCTACACTGGGATAGCATCGAAGCTACAGTGGGATCGTCTCAAAGCTACACTGGGATCGCATCGAAGCTACAGTGGGATCGTCTCGAAGCTACACTGGGATCCTCTCGAAGCTACGCTAGGATCGTCTCGAAGCTACACTGGGATCGTCTCAAAGCTACAGTGGGATCGCATCAAAGCTACACTGGGATAGCATCGAAGCTACACTGGGATCGTCTCAAAGCTACAGTGGGATCGCATCAAAGCTACACTGGGATAGCATCGAAGCTACAGTGGGATCGTCTCAAAGCTACACTGGGATCGCATCGAAGCTACAGTGGGATCGTCTCGAAGCTACACTGGGATCCTCTCGAAGCTACGCTAGGATCGTCTCGAAGCTACACTGGGATCGTCTCAAAGCTACAGTGGGATCGCATCAAAGCTACACTGGGATAGCATCGAAGCTACACTGGGATCGTCTCAAAGCTACAGTGGGATCGCATCAAAGCTACACTGGGATAGCATCGAAGCTACAGTGGGATCGTCTCAAAGCTACACTGGGATCGCATCGAAGCTACAGTGGGATCGTCTCGAAGCTACACTGGGATCCTCTCGAAGCTACACTGGGATCCTCTCGAAGCTACGCTAGGATCGTCTCGAAGCTACACTGGGATCGTCTCGAAGCTACACTGGGATCGTCTCAAAGCTACACTGGGATCGTCTCAAAGCTACAGTGGGATCGCATCAAAGCTACAGTGGGATCGCATCAAAGCTACACTGGGATCGTCTCGAAGCTACAGTGGGATCGTCTCGAAGCTACACTGGGATCGTCTTGAAGCTACATTGGGATCGTCTCGAAGCTACACTGGAATCGTCTCGAAGCTACACTGGGATCGTCTCGAAGCTACACTGGGATCGTCTCGAAGCTACCCTGGGATTATCGCACCTTAAAGCGTGCAACCAGTTCATCAACCCGCAGCTCCTGCTTCCAGCGCAGGTGATTCCGCAGCATGAGCTCGGACTTGGCCAAGTCGAAGTCCCTGGCCCGCAGGAATCTGTACAGGTGCAAATCGTCCTCGAACTCCGGCCGCCAGACGTCGCTCAAATTTTGGCGCAACGCTTCGAAAGCGGCGCGCTTCTTCGGATCGCGCATGTCGGCCTCGGCCATGCGGCTGAAGCTGTTGGGGTTGGGCGGCAGGCGGAAGTCACCAGGCATGGCGCGCACCGATCTCTACAGAACTGCTCGGTGAGACTATTGCAAGCGGGCGGAAAAGAGTGCAGCGGAAAATGTCGGAAAAGGTCGCGTGGCTAAAGAAAATTAGGCTCGATTTATAAAAGCTCGGTGCATTATTTGGACGCTCAGCTGGAGCAGTTTTGCAGCACAAGGAAAGAGACCAAATGAAGCCTTGAGTTTCTCTTTTTCTCTTTCTCAGAGCCGGGCAGGCCCCAGTACGCTAAAAGGCCGAATATTCGAGCAGATGGGGCAGAGAGCTTGACGCGCGCATGCATTCGCGTTGGCGCATCGCCCGCCCTGTACGCGATTGGGTCTGGGCTGGTTCTATTGGGACCACGTAGACTTGCCGAGCGTCTCTCCGAAATGCAAAAACTCTGACCGAGCGTCTCTTCGAATGGTTTGATTAGATGGGGCTTGAGGACAGGAAAATGCGGGCTTTGTTCCAGCTAGCTCAATAGCCATCTAACTGCACAAGGCCGCGGTGCGAGCGGGAGACACAAAGTGCTTCGTCTTGACAACGAGCTCGAAACTGGCAAGTTTTTTTCTGCCTATCTTATCTCTTCCCTGTGCCGCTCTCATTTGGCACGACCTGAAATTTGTTTGCCCTCACTTAGTGAGACACTCTTAACGCTTATTCTTTATGAGGCAAGGGGCTGAAAAAAATATTGGTATTTCCACAGCTGGAAATAACAATTATCAAGACCGCACACAAATGGATGATTACGCAGGCGGTGAGAGAAACATTCTCTGGCCCCTTTTAAGCTTTTTATGACATTCTCTGTTACGTATTGCTATGACTGCTGCAAAGTTTAGACTTTTATTTCGGAATAGTCTATGGTTCATGCGACGCGATACAGTACTCTTCTTTGTTTGCTAAGCTTCGAATCTTTTCATTTATTAAAGCAGAACCTTAGGAGCGCGCTGCCGCTAAAATATATCTTAATTTCAAACTACCATTATTCGTTGACTTGGCGTTCCTCAAACAAAACATGGCGACGAGGATAAAAATCTACTGAGAGTCGAGAAAACTCCGCACCTGCCGCCCTCAAGATGGCTCAGTCAATGGAATACCGTCTTGGTGAGATGCCACTTTCTTACCCAGAGATAGAACAATACTTCAAACGACTTCTGTTCTACCTGGAGGCAACTGAGAAGAAAGATCAAGCCAAGGCAGTCCTACTGGCTTCCTGCGGTGAATCTGCATTCAATCTGGTAGAGGAGCTGATAAAACCAGAAGACATCACCAAGGCCGAGGTTACGTTCAAGTTGATTCAGGACACTTTGCTCGAGCACTTCAAACCGAAAGTTCTGCTTCACTACGAGCGACATGTGTTCCATTCTACTGTTCAAAGGGACGCGGAGAGCATTACAAATTTTGTTGCACGGCTCAAGCAACAGGCCAACAAGTGCCAATATGGTGAATTACGCGAAGACCTGATCCTGTCTCAGTTCATCTTCGGACTTCGTAGTCAGAATCTGCGGCAAAAACTGCTATCCAAAGGCACGCTTGATCTTAATGATGCTATTCAAGAGGGACTCATGACCGAGTCAATTGCAACTGCTACAGACAAGCCGGAAACGATCGCTAATTTGCAGAATGCTGGGACATTCTCGAGACCAAGAAGCTGCAGTGCCCAACGCTCTGTCTTATTCAAGCAACCTCAGGGACACAAGCAAAATCAGTCGATTGGCAAACCTAAAGGTAAAACAGCTAAGTGTCACACCTGTGGGAAATCGGGACATCTACGATCAGCATGCAGGTTTCGAGAAGCCAAGTGCCATAAATGTGGCAAGGTAGGACATCTAGCTACCGTGTGCAGATCAAAGGCTATGAACACAATCGAACAAATGCCAAGCTGCAGCTCTTCACCAGGGAACACTGGCTCTTACCAACTGGAACTCATTCATGCGGTTAGACAGCCAAAAACGGGTCACTCAGATCAGTGGTTTGTTCGGTGTCGGCTAGGAAAAACGGAAGTCAACATGCTTGTGGACACCGGCAGCCAAGTAACCGTGGTTCCGGATCAAATCGCTAAGAGCTCAGGCTTAGAGTTACAGCCAGTCAGCCAAAAACTAAGATCTTACGGCGGATTTCAAGCTACGGTCAGTTCTGTGATCTACGGGGCAAAGCTACAAGTTATTGGTGGCAAGTCTGCTTCAGAAAACATCTACGTCGGTCAAGATACGACAGCTATTCTGGGCATGAACTTCATACCGTCCCTAGACCTAGTGCGAATGGATCAAGTTGTTCTAGTGTCGAATGAACACAATTGCCTACCAGTTGTTCGAGATCAAAGCTCGAAATTCATTGCCAGCTTTCGCTTACGCTCGGGTGTGAGTATGGAAGGCATGCGATTTCCTGCTCGCTCACTTCCTTTCTCCATGAAGTCTATGGTAGAAACCGAACTAAGAAGACTTCTTGCGGCAGGGATCATCTATTTAGTCAAGAATCCTACGGTTGCAGCGCCAATAGTCCCAGTGGTCAAGCCCGAGGGATCGGTAAGGCCTATTCGACTGTGTGGCGACTACTCTATGACGCTCAATCGTCTTATCGACGTGGACAAGTACAAGTTTCCGAAGATGGAGGAGATCCTGGCTAAGATTCCCAACGCAAAATTCTATACGGTCCTAGACTTGGAACAGGCCTTCTTACAGGTGGCTCTATCCCCGGAGAGCCAAGAGCTCACTTGCATTTCTACTCACATGGGATTCTTTGCATTCAGATATCTACAATTCGGGATTTCCGCTGCGCCTCTAATATTCCAGGAAATCATGGACGAAATGCTTCGGGATGTACCATTTACAGCCTCATACCAGGATGATATCATTATTGGGACTCCTGAGGATTCAGCCGAAAAACACATGCAGCTGGTTCGTCAAGTCAAGGATCGTTTGGCAAACTGCGGGTTCAAGATAAACCAGAGAAAGTCTCAGGAATGTCGTAGAGAAGTTCGATTTCTGGGCTTCATTTTGCGCGATGGAGGCATGCACCCTGACCCAGCTCGAATGGAGGCGTGGAAGAGGTTACCATATCCGAAAGACAAGGACCAACTACGCAGCGCTCTGTGCACCTTCCGACACTATGGCGTCTTCTGCAAGAACTTTTCAATGATTGCACGACCGTTATATCAGCTGCTGAAGAAAGGAGTTCATTGGAGTTGGCATGGAGAGCAGTCTGCGGCATTCGACAAGCTGAAGAGCATTATTGCAGGTGGTGTGATAACAGCATACGACATTACGAAACCGTTGTACTTGATTTGTGACGCCTCTAAGGATGGCCTTGGGTACGTTCTAGCCCATGATCCAATGCAAAGACAAGTTGTCTGGCTAGGCAGCCGAGTCCTGACTCCAGCGGAGAGCAACTCGCTAACATTGAGCGGGAGGCGTTAGCGATCGTCGAAGGGACCAGATACTTTCATCAGTACCTCGCGGGTCGCAAATTTACCATCATTTCTGATCACCGACCGCTTCAGTACATATTTAATCCGAACAAGGTCTCCGAGCGAGTTTCAGCAAGGATTCAGCGATGGGCATTACTGTTAAGAGCTTACGATTACAACGTGATGTACGTCAAGGGCGAAACGATGTATGCTGCAGACACTTTGTCAAGACTTCCACTGCAGTCGGACTCAGAGGATCAGAAGATCAACCTCCTAGAAATCAATGCACTGGATGGTTTTGGAAACTCCGAACAGCTACTGCAGAGGATTGTGCGAACTAAAGATTACAAGTTGGACATGCTCAAGAAGTACATTCAATGCGGCTGGCCTGCTTATACACCACCAGTTATGCTGCCATATTCACGCAATAAGTTGGAATACACAATCCAAAACGGAGTGATTTTCAAGGGATTGCGCATCGTCCCACCCTCTAGCCTGAGAAACGAGATTCTTCAGATGCTTCACGAGGACCACCCCGGCGTCGTGAGGATGCTACGTCTATCCAGACAGTACTTCTGGTGGCCCGACATGGATGCTCAAATCAATGCATTCGTTCAACGTTGTGTTCAATGCCAGCTACATGCTAGGAAAAGAAGGAATGCAAATCTGTCGTCATGGCCGGAGACAAAAAGTTTCTTCGAGAGAGTTCACGTTGACATCGCTACTTTCAAGGGTCAACGCTTTCTTGTCCTGGTCGACGCATTTTCGAAATGGGTTGATGTGCAGTCCGTGCCGTCAATGAAAGCATCCATTGTCATCAGTGCGCTGAGAAAAACGTTCAAGTATACCGGATTGCCGAAAAATCTGGTTTCGGACAATGGTGGAGCTTTTGTGGCAGAAGATTTTGTTACTTTTCTGCGAGAGAACTACATCGACCACACACTTACTCCCCCAGGACATCATCAGTCCAACGGTCAGGTGGAGAGGGTCATTGAAGAACTGAAGTTCTATTTAAGAAAGTTAAATGCTGGTGCCAATCTTTCTGAGTTGGAAAGGCATTTAGCAGGATTCTGTCTATTTCAAAATACGACTCCTCACTGCAATGGATCTATTCCTGCACTTCTGGTGTTTCAGCAGTCGCCCCGAACACGTCTATCAGCTATTTGTACAGAGAGGACGAGGCCGGTTCAAGAGCCAGTTCCAGTTTTCGTGCGTGTGGAGCACAAGGAGCAAC